>JAXIVJ010001115.1:15000-150000 GCA_036785665.1 Chirona hameri | reverse complement strand
GAGCGATCGGGTGGTGAGGTCAGGACCGGCGCAACAAGCTCTGCTTAGCGTGGGTTCTGACCTCGGAAATCCATCCATACAAAACATTCGGACTAAATTTATTTTAAAAAAACTCAATTATTCTGGGAAAACCCGTATAATCCCTTTTTAAGGTAGCAAATGCCCGCCCAACACCAACCCTAAAAGGATTTTACGCCGCAACACATAGAACACCTTTAACATTAGTTTTTAACTGAGCTAGCCAGATTGTCGGGAATACTGAGAAATCTCCAAATCTGATTTTTTTTTCTTCCAAAACGACCTAGTTGCTGAGTTTCAACGCAAAAACCATTGGGTATATTTGGTCATATTTTAAAGGGCCAAATTTTGTGACGTTTCGGATACGTCATCACTATTCCACTGTGATTTCTACCGCACTTCGTTTTCGCCATTTGAACCGACCGCCACCGAACCGTATCATGTGTTTGGCAACAGAATTGCAAGGGAGGCTCGTTCTTCGTCTGGCGCAGCCATTGGTTCAAAATCCGTTTCACGAAGCTGATTCGTCTAAATTGCGCTATCGCCGCTGTTGTGGTCCAAGGCAAACACGACAAATCTGAAGCATCGTCGACAAATCAGAAATCGTCACTGCGTGATTGAGAAGCAGCATATGGACTTTAATCGATGTGAAGCATGCTCTCGACCCAAAAAAAGTGATATCGTCACGATTAAGAAAATCTTACATGCATTATGTTTTAAGATAATTCAGACAATTTAAATTGCTATGGATATTACAAAAAAAAAGTGCTGCATTTATGAAAAAGAAAATAAACTTCGGGAAATGATCACATTGAAAGTATGAGCATGGTCGGTATATTCAAGGCCCTATAACAACGGTATATTCAGAATCAGAATCAGATATATTCTGAACATATCCAGAAAACTGGCTATTCTATGTTCAGTCACAGAATACATGATATACAACAGTATACACTTATCATGAAACCACACACGTTTTCTCATATTGTGACACCCTAACAACAGTCATTGCCAGCTGTAGACCATATTACTATCACACCCTAGTTATCAGACTTGTGGTGGTAGGGCGGGGTGTACTGTTTGTTCCAGTTCTGTAGGGCCCTATAACCGAAAGACCGGCGCTGCAGTTCGGTTCTTATCAGCGGTAGCTGTAAGAGCGGTGCCGCTGCTGAGCGGCACCGCAGAGCATTTGTTGATTTTGATGGTAATTTAAGAGATTATTTTCCTGCTCAGCCCCCCCCCCTAATTGTCTGGAGAAGCTACGCCCCTGCTCCCCCCCCCCCCCCCCCCCCCCCCAGTCAGTCAAGGACCACTGGACCACACGAAGGGCGCGGTACATGGCCCTGTCTGGCGTCCAGACTTCAGGGGGCCGCACGGCCCCTTCGGCAATCCCAGGGCCCTCGAACAGGCCAGGGGACCCCCCCCCCCCCCAGCAGGGGTGTAGTTTCCTATTCAGTTGAGGGGGCTTCAACCCCACCCCCACTTGGACAACGAAGTGGGTCAAATCCGGGGAGAAATTTGTATTTTGTGGATTTTGATGGTATTTTAAGAGATTATTTTCCTGCTCAGCCCCCCCCCCCCCCCCTCCCCAATTGTCTGGAGAAGCTACGCCCCTGTCCCCCCCCCCCCCCCCAGCGATACAGGGGCCCTATGACGGTCAGGTGTCTTTCATCCGGGGAACCCGAGTGACCCAGGGGCCCGCTTTGGCAGTCCAGGGTTCCACCGTGGACGGCCCAGAGGAGAACGTCCAGGAACAACCCAGCCGCCCGTTACCCAGGGGATCCCTCCGGTGGTCCATAGAGTATGAGCACAGCCCAAGGGCACTCGTCCGCCGGTCCAGGGGTCTAAGGGCGGCCCAGAGCCCCGTCAGGCAGCTCTGATGGTCAGCTGATGTCCTATGGCCCCTCCAGCGATCGTTGCGCTCCGACCTGGCGGTTCGTTGGTTGGCAATGGAGGCGGTGCCGAGATAGGCCCAGGGACCGTCATCGAATGGTCCAGGGTTTCTGAGAGCGTCCAGTGTTCAAGGGAGTCCGAGAACGGCACAGCAGACAATGTCCGCCGGTTTAGAGGCCAGCGAGGACGACCCATTGGCCCCCTCCGGTGTTCCATGGGCCCCGAGGGCGCCCTCAGCAGCAGTTATTTTCGTAGCATCCCCACTATCAAAATACTCGATATGCATTGTATACGAGTGACCAACCGCATTGTCCACAACCGCAATGGCGGAAATTCCCACACACGCCCGCTGTATGCGATATTAACACCCAATGTTTTCACCCAGTGGCACAATGATAGCACCCCGTGGCACTTGTATTGTCTTCTGCAAATATGGCATGCAACAAGAACAGGTTGGGAAACAGGCGACTTAGGCTGACACGCAGGCCTATCGGCAGTCTCACAGTCCCGCACTGCGAATGCTAAATGCTAGCAGCGGGCGCGCCGGCCGCTGTTGCGTTATACGAATGAATGTTAAACGTTGCACGCCCGCCAGCCCGTGAAGCTCAGTCGGGAAAGTGCTGAGCTTACAATCTAACCCGCCCTGGCAAGGTGGGTTCGAGCCGCTTCGGCGCTCGCTATTTGGGTCCTCGTGGGTATGACTTGCGGCCGGTGGCAGCGGCCGCGTTCAAGGCCAGGCGAAGCCAGAGAGCCGGGTGGGCCGTCCTCAGTCGTAAGGGTACGTTAAACTGTTGCCTCTAAATTCTACCGGTGACTGGAATCGCGCGATCGGGTGGTGGGGTCAGGGCCTGCGCAACAAGCTTAGCTCAGCATGGGTCCTGATCTCGAAAATCCATCCCTTCAAAACATTCAGACTAAATTTACACATATACAAAATGGTTTCGACAATACCGGTGCATCCCGCGCGCAGTACGTATATACGAACGTATATGTACAGTCGGTCCCAAAATGATCTTCCCTAGCTCTGGGTCTCCCACGGTAGGCAAAACGATAGCTGGCTGAATCCCGCACCGAGGCGGGACCGGACCGGTTTGACAGCTCGCCCGGTGCCGGCCGATACTTGGCGGAATCTGCACCGCTGCGTCCTGGTCTGACCCACACAGGCGGATTGGGAATAACAATGCGCATGTGTGGCGAGGCTGTGTGGCGGATCGTGGTTGGAAATATACGCAGACCTAGAATGTGAAGTTAGCGACGATGTCTGTGATGACCAGTTATAAGAAAACCATAGGTCTGTGAAGCATCGCTAAGTGTCCAATTGATACAACACTGCACGGGCTATTATTCGTCGTCAACGTCAAATTTAAACACGTAGCCAGTCAGATGCTCTATCAGCTACACACCTGGCGATGCTTCATAGACCTAAGGTTGTAAATACTGTCGTCGCAGATATCGTCGCTAACTTAACCCTATTTGTAACAGGGGGTGGGGGGATTCCGCCCCCCCTCATGTTTTTCGCAGATATCTCCAGAACGGCTGGGAGCAGGCCCATGACATTTTTGGACTTTTTCAAAAACATTTTTTAACATATGGAGTTAAAAAACGTAGTTCTTAACCTGAACAGAGGCACGGTTTCCAGGGCACGGTTTTGGGTGGGTTCGGCGGCGACATTTGGCGATAATACGGAAATGCGATCTTCACAGTTTCTTCCTAACTGCCTCAAGTATGAAGAAGTTACATCGGTTTACTGTGATTGTAACAAGTGCAAATTAGTTGATGTTAATGAAATACCATACAAATTGCATGGCAGAGGCGTTTTCAGGGGCTTGAAAAGGGGTGGGGGGTTTCCAGGAAGTATTAAAGGCTTGGCGGGAAGCCAATAGAGCAATGTAAGGGACATTTATAGCTATCAAGATGTAAAAGATAGCTTCTGATTCCATTATTTGCATAATGTATTACATATTGAGTTTCAGGGGCGTGTTCAGGCACATGAAAAGGGGTGTGGCTGGCATGGTGATGACGATATGCCAGCGATTACGGTGCAATAGACGGTTAGCTTATAATGATATATGCACATATGAGGCCAGAAAAGAGAATACAGTCATTTTTGGCAGAGGCGCGCTCAGGAATGGAAGAAAGGGGGTCATATTATTGCAAGGAAACTAAGAGGCATGAGCCTACAATGACATAACATACTGCAGTTTTCGGATGAAACACGCACCACAGGGTACTCTACGAACGATTATAAGATAACAGGCGAGTCCAGGTAGGGTAAAAAGGGGGGTAAGCAATGTTAATTGAAGTTGTAAGTGAAATAGTCACTGTTGACTAGTTAGTATCATAATAGCGGATAATTTACTTATCAAAAGGTATTGCGCCTCCCAATTTGGATCCTGGATACGCCTATCATGAAGTACAACATGCAAAAGAGAACTATCTACGATCAGTAACTTTGTATAGTGCTGGGTAGCAACTTGCCTGAGGTTAATATTTATTTTCCAATTTGACCTCCCTTTTTCACTAACCTGGTACCGCCGCCTATGGGAAAAATATAATGTATAACTGTATTGTCTAATGTCACAATAACATACCGTTTCGTTTATCCAAAAAAAACATAAATTTTTTTTATTACGCATTTACTTCACCCGCATATTGAGTGACCTGCACACACCTATGATTTTTGAATTGTCAAAAGTCACCGCCACATATTAATTTCCAATTCAATCGCTATCGATTCCCATTGGTTGTGTTAATATCGGTTGATAAACATGACAGCTGTGTTGGATCACAAATACCACTAAAATTTGTGGTGTTTGCCCCCCTGTTGCCCCCCTATCAAAAATTTAGATTTGTTTATTATTTATAAATGTAGATCGTGTTGAGGGGAACCAAACGCTGTTTCATTTTGGAACATCGGATGGGTAGATCTTGAGATCTCTGGGGAGGCAGAATCCCCCCCCCCCCCCCTGTTACAAATAGGGGTAGCCAGGAGCCTGTTACAAATAGGGTTAATGGATATAACCCCGCCCGGGTGTGTTTTTGGAGCGTGAAGGATGGAGCGGCGTGATTCGAACATATCAGTGCGAGGCCCACTGCATTTGTCGGCTTTTTCGTGTAGAATCATCAGGTGGACGTTTGCATTCGCAATTTCGGGGTTCTGCATTGCACATGATACGTGGCATGATCAAGAAAGAAATACACGTAAAAGCGCCTGGTACCAGCGCGGTTCGAACCCACGACCAATCTACGAATACGCTAGGAGTAGGCAGCTATACCGACTGAGCTATTTGGGCTGATGTCGTGAACGCTGTTATTCAGTCTCCAATATTGGATCTCTGCCAGCTCAGGACAGGTGACCTCTTGACCCTCGAGACAGACTGCCCTGACCACCACCCGGGTCGCGGCGCATTCATTTCCGACAACGCCCCGCACTCCCTCCCTTCCTCCCCCTCCCCAGGTCACGCACCTGTCAGACAGCCACAATGGGTACCAACCTACGGTGGGGAAACCATCTTTTTTGTGCCTATCGCGACCGTAGCCCCACGTGGTGGCAAGGGAAGATCATTATGAGACCGACTGTACAACATACCAGACACTATTGGGCACGATATTTTGGAAGGCGTTTAAGATAAATGTCTGCGGCGCCTGCGCTATGAGAGACAACCGGATTGGCCGGCGGCCCACGACGCAGGCAGTCGTCTCGCATACTCCACCATCGAACAGCTGGTCCAGGCACACGGCCTCAGCACGGAGCCCATGCGGAGGCCGTCGGGATCTGAGAAGTGTAGATGAGCTGGAGATTTTTAATACATGCATGCCTTTTTAACATCTTAACTCTGTCCTGGTGCAAGCTGGAAACATATATCCAACAGTGGAACAGCGATTGCATCATGCATGTGGGCCTGCAATAAGTCCCAAAGTATCACTGCCGTACAAACACATTGCGAAATATAACACAGCGACGTTAGTTGAAGAAAAAAAATTGCCGGTACGAAAGGTGCTTTTAGCTTAAATCATGGGAACTCAAAACATGTTTTTCTCATCATTTCATAGTTATCAGCCCCAGGTCCAGTCAAGTGAATGACATTCCTAATTGTAATTGTATGTTATGAACCCAGTAGCCCATGCAGGGAATTCAATTTTGGGCATCTGTACATATACACCCTTATTTGGGCAAATCAACTGGTATTCCAGGGTATCTATTGGATTTCCAAGACATTGAAGCATCTCAACTACACAGAGTAAACAACAACAAAAAACACAAAACATGTGCGCCCTTCAACAAATAAATCTTCCAATCCTGCCCCCAACAACAGTACTTTGAATGTTGTTGTTGATGGACTAGGGCGTATAGCCTCTTGGGCCCAGGACACCCATCTTCAATAGTCTTTGATCTTGCTTGGTCCGATTTTAGGTTTGGCAGTTAAGGTTACTAAGCAACAGGGTACTAAGCAGGGTGGTTTGCAAGGAGGGTTGGTTCTTGAACGTTTGACAGTGTATGGGAGAATAGCCAGGGAAGGATTGCCGGGGTATTAGGCAGGGGGACTTGGCTAGGTTTGGTGTCTTCTGTCTTCTTCTGATTTGGTCTTCAGATGTTTGCCATGGACTTAGGGGTAGGATTGTTGAGGAAGGATTGCTGTTGCCAGTATTTGTTAGTGGTAGTCAAACAACTACTAGAGTCTCTAGTAGTCTCTTCAGAAATTAAAAGTAAAAATTAAACAATATGAAATTGCTGGTAACTTGCTTCTTTAATACTGTACTAGAACATAAACCTGTAAAAATGAAAATAATAATTGAGACTACTTATCACCCTCACAGCAGTCAGAACATACATACAAGTGATTTTAGAACAGAACAGCCATGTCGAAATTCTGCAACAGAAAGTACATTTCTCAACACTTCACACACAGCTATTTTAGCGATGTGCAAACGGATAGTAAGGATATTTATACACCCAAGCAAAACCGACTCCCTAATAAAACAAAAACTACACCATCACACACATCTTGCCGCCAGTTTACGTTAAAGTTTTCCTATTAAATCAGCCTCTTTCGGGTAACAGAATAAGCCGAATAAGGAATCTGAAAACCATGAAACTCTCCCAACCTACCGCCACGATGAAGTAGCGCATTGTCACACGCGCGTCGTAGACGTAACAATCGGCCAAACTAGCGTTAAAGCACTGCAATCTGTGTCAACAGTCACCTAATTCACTGCCTTGCCTGAACACAAAAAGTGTGCATCACACTGCACAGTAACTAATAAGAGATGTAGAAGTGGTCTAAACTTACCACTACACACAAACACGACGATGTTGGCACCCTACAAGCGAAGGCCGACGAGCAGAAAACCGAAAACCAATGACGTCACTTTGTTACCACAACCTTCCCATAACCCTCCCTGTGGCGCAGCATAGAAGTCATCAGCCCCTGGCTGGGCTGTGCGCTGTCAGAGAGTGTACCCGAACGACGCTTGGGATAGCCTCCACCTCCTACGTACATCAAGTTTCATGATATTCACATTCACATTCAAATGACACATTCACCAGAACGCACCAAATTCAATGAAACTATGCAAACAAATATAGAAAAACATGCTCTTTCAGAATATATAGGTCACTATTCATAACACTCAAAGGTTATTGAGTAAGAGCCCCTAAAACCTGAAAAATTACCCCCTCTCCCATGTTAACCTGCAGTCATTCAGGAGCCAATAAGTCAAAAAGAAACGCAGAAATTAGCCCGAGACTTTGCATCCTCATAAAGAAAGGTTCTCCGCAGATTTCCAGAAAGTGACAATACGTGACACTCAAAAATACAGCCCTCAGAAGCCGTCAAGTTTTCCACTTATTTTCAATCATTCACATTCACCAAATTGGTGGAACACGCCGATTTCAACGAAACTTATGGACATTGCATAACACCACGCGGTACATCTGAAAATCATAGTGCCTATTCATGACATTTCCAAATTTGACCTCCAGAGCCCCTCAAAGCTAAAAAATGACCCCCTCTCCCATGTTAACATGCAGTCATTCAGAAGACAATACGTGAAAAAGAAACGCACATATTCTGTATGAGGATGCAAAATCTCGGGCTAATTTGTGCGTTTTTTTTTTTACTTATTGGCTCCTGAATGACTGCAGGTTAACATGGGAGAAGGGGTAATTTTTCAGGTTTTAGGGGCTCTTACTCGATAACCTTTGAGTGTCATGAATAATGACCTATATATTCTGAAAGAGCATGTTTTTCTCTATTTGTTTGCATAGTTTCATTGAATTTGGTGTGTTCTGGTGAATGTGTCATTTGAATGTGAATGTGAATATCATGAAACTTGATGTACGTCCGCCTCCTGCTGTCTAGCAGCCGATCCTATTGGTCAAGCTGACGTTCATCCTGCCAAGGTTACTTTACTAATAAGGTTTACCCACGAGGGAGAAACGACTCCCGGGGTGACGTCACAGCATTTGGCATCAATATTTTGCAATATGGTAGCAAAACAACAAAGTCGTTTATGGCTCCGGCGATTCATTCAATATTAATATTGTACTGTTATGTAATGTTAATAGTTTGGTTAATATAAGTCATAATACGCTGCAGGCACAATTGTATAGTATTGCACAGTTGGATTGAGACTAACACAAACAGGACAAGCAGTTTAATTTTACATTGAATTGTCCGAGTCGAAAGTCGTTAGTGGTTGCTTAGCAACCACGTTGTTTACCAAACAGTCGTTGCTCTCCGATTATCAGCGTTCTTTTTGTGACATAAGCAGTGATTCTAGTTGAACCGCGTGAATATTAGAGCTTTATGTGCTTGGTAATATTTATATTCATATTTGTGATATTTATATTTAAAAACTGGCATTAATTTGTGAATATTAGTTGGAAATAGCAGCATGGGAAGGCCACAATGGAGGCGAGTGCACTTTAAGTTAAGATTTAAGCGAAGATGAGCACTGAAGGCGAATCAGATTCCTCAGCCGAGGTAGGAGGATATGATCGAAATGATCCAACAAAAGGTGAGTGGGCAATTGCAAGTAAAATGAACAAGCAGGCTAATTTAGAGCATCAATCAGTCTGAAATTATTTACATCCGGGAACATGGGAAAGTTGGATGACGTCATTATGATGTCGTCCTGGGAGTTTCCAGGTATTCGTGGACGGGGGCTACATCCTGCCTCCTCATTAGCCAATCACGTTTGGGGCATTATGAACCCTGAGGCCTGTTCGGTATCTAATAATATTCGACTGCGCATGCGCAGTAAGACGCACTGAGCCTGGGCGGAGGCTAACCGGCGAATGACGTCAACAACTATGACGTCATCTCCCGTCATGCTACTCAGAATGTCTAAGCCAAAACAAATATGGATGTGCCCGATTTCGGAATACAATTTCGAGTTTCGACGATATTGGCGCCGGCGACAGAATTTAAGCGGGCACATATCGCGGGAAATGGTGGATTTTGAGAAGATGAAGATGAAGCAACTCACCTCATCGGCAGATGATCACGATCTTCGTTGACGTGATTCATGACAACGTCATCGTCGCTACTTTCTTGGTCTTCCATGAAAGCATTGTTGATTAAATCAAACTTCAAAGAATTGAGGAATCCCTCTTCGCTTACCTTCCATCTCGATCACAATATATAAATCAATTAGCATAAACAATTCAAAGACACGTATTTCAGGCGTCACAATGGGATTGCAAGATAGCTACAATAAAGCAAACATAAATCAGAAAGCAAAGGCTGCTGCAATTTTTCATAGGCCACTTCTCCATTACAAATACAATTGTCCAAATAATATTCGGCCTACACTGAGAGAAAAAGATACTATGGGTCTTACCAGCCCCCCTAGTAAAGCCCTTCTACCACCCAAGATACCACCCTTCGAGGCCTGGTACTAATGTCAGTATTCAGTACCAGGCTCTCACCCATGGTAGAGACCCTAGAATGATCTGCCTACTAGAGTGCCTACCAGGGGGCTCACCCTTGAACCAGGCCTTGAACTACCCCCTAAATTCGGCACACGCGCGACAAGCTGCCTACTAGAGTGCTTACCAGGGGGCTCGCCCTTTTAACAGGCCTTTAAAGGAAATAGTTCACCTTCAACATTAGTTTTAAACTGAGAGAGCAGTTTTGTAGCCCGTGTTGGGAAACCCCTATCTGCAAGTTTTCTTGACTGAAAAGACTCTCCAGCCGATTATATGAGTTTTTGGTGAAGGAATGCGGTGCTGGCGAAAGAATGTTGTACTGGTTCTAGACCGGGCAGAGGCTATACCATCAGCCAATCAGCTTGCAGCTGGTGCTAGCAAGCGATCGCCGGCCGCCGGTTGGCACATCTCCAATGCGAGTCTATCTTTACGCGACTACTTTCGAATCTGATTGGCTGAACCATTGTTTAAATTCGCGTGACGTCAGGACTCTGACTCAGAGAGTATGCATATAGTTTTGATAAACAATAAAAATGTACGGCCTTCTGTCCTGAATCGGCGCGATATAAGGCCATTTTTGACAATATAAAAAGAAATTGTATTAACAAATATAATCAAATCGTGTTGGGTAAAAAATTGCCAAGGTGAACTATTAAATCTATTTCCTGTAACTACCCTCTGCATTCGGCACACGCGGCAGCCATCTTGATTCGCAAGCAGAAACTGCATGCGTTCAAGTGCATTCAAACTGCGTTGACGTAAGTGCGTGTTGCGTCGGTACGTGTGTTGGAGGGGTGAAGTGTTAAGTTTCTCTGCATTGTACTTAATGCTTGTTGCTCTTTGCTAGTAGTGGCAGCCATATCGATTCGCAGCTGCAGAGACAGCGTGACGTGAGTGCGGAAGTGGTCCACCGTGAGTGCGTGCTACGTGTGTTGGAGGGGTGAGTGCTCACTTGTTAAGTTGTACTTTATGCTTGTTGCTCTTTGTTGGTAGTGTATCAAAAAAAAAAGCATTATTAACAGTTTGCATGGTATCATTTTCTAGTTAGATACGTATGCAGGCAGAGGTATCATCTCCGAAATTCAATTATTCTTGAACAATGTCAACACACTGAGATAAAAAGTTACTAGGGGTGGTTAGTTTTGGGCTAGTGTCAAAAATTACGAGGCCTTTACTAACCACCCCTAGTCAAACGTACTAGGGGTATTACCACCGGTTTTACTAGGGACCTGGTAAAATTTACCAGCCCGAAAACCATGAGCTAGTCAAAGCTAACTAGCCCGGTTACGACGGGGGTAGTACGCTTACTAGCCCGGTTACGAGGGGGGTAGTACGCTTACTAGCCCGGTTACGACGGGGATAGTCACGCTTACTAGCCCGGTTACGAGGGGGTAGTACGCTTACTAGCCAGGTTACGACGGGGGTAGTCACGCTTACTAGCCCGGTTACGAGAGGTAGTCACGCTTATTATCCCGGTTACGACGGGGGTAGTCACGTTTACTACCGCAAATACCAGGGTTCATCGACGGTTACTAACCCTGGTACTAGGGGTATAGTAAGTGGTACTACCTCTCTTACCAGGGGAATTCCCTTTCTTACCAGCCCACTTACCACATATCCACCAGTTGCTGCAGCTTTTGCGTTGACTATTTTTCGCCCGAATATCTCAAACACAGGCAATTTTTTCCGGAACGAGATTTATTCGTACACACATGCGGAACTTTATATACTTTTGGGGTTGTAGCTACAACTGCATCCTCAAAAACTACAACCCCAATCATTAATATTACAACCCCAACATTGCCAGTGAATGCCTACCCAAGTAAATAAATACAGTAAATGATACGCAAAACTAAAGGATTTTTCAATAACAATCATAACAAAACAATTAATAAATATATGAACACAGAAAAGGACAAACTTTAAAATGTTAGTAAAGTTTGTCATAAAATAACATTTAAAATCCAACAATAGGTAGTAAAATGTTAAATGTCAAATGTTATCCCAAAATTACTGAGAAAGACTATGTAGGTACCCAGGGGTGTAGGGTCATATTCAGTTGGGTCATTTTTTGTCAATTTCAGACACCCACAAAATGGCAATCTATAGGTGTTAACATAAAAACATGAGCAAAACAAGATTGAGTGTAGCATATTTTACATTGGGCTTAGTTCTGGATAGGTCACACATTTAACATTAGAGTGCACCCTTACGCGGTTGGCAAGAGTTATATTACATTTTGAGCTAAAATATGCTGGTGAAATTGACACTTAATGAAGAACTTGAACAATATTATACATATTTTGGTGTGTGAAAGACATGAAGGCATACCAATCATCCTGAGCTGGAAAAGGACCACAAATAATCATAGACCAAAATCATGAGTTTAAATTTAGGATTAATTTACCACAACCTTCAATTTTTAGCCAGACAAACATTATTTGCACAAGATATACCTGGTCATGGTGTTGAAAAGTAGAGGGCCACATCAGTAAAAGTCATTTTAAAAGAGAATAGCCTAATCCAACATCAATCAAACAAAAACGCATGTGAAAACAGCATAAATATTGAAAGCAATATACAAGGGCAAAATAAATGTACATATTTGACATAGCTGCGTCATATTTGTCTCTTTTATTCAGCTACGTCAAATTAGCAGTAGATTGATATTGCTCAGTAGTATCAATCTATTGGGCAATCTAAAATTTGAGGCACGTAGCCTCAGAATTTCCTGAAACTTGGCAGGTACGTCCTCCTTGCCACGCTGAACACGAAAAACCTAAAATTAGTATAGAACGCGGGCTACTTTCAGAGTTATACCGTTTTAGAGATCTACAGTTTTGAGTCCCGTCGCTTCAGAATCGCCTGAAACTTGGCAGGTAGGCCCTCCTTGCCACGCTGAACACGAAAAACGTAAGATTAGCCTGGAATACGGGGTACTTTCAGAGTTATAGATTTGTTTAAGTTTTGAATGTCTGTCTTCCTTTATTTTGAAACGACTGCGCAGGAATTGGAAGCTTTCCGCGTCAAGTTAGCCAGATATTCAACTGACAGACATTCAAAACTTAAAACGTTATAACTTTAAAAGTAGCCCGTATTCCAGGATAATTGTACGTTTTTCGTGTTTAGCGTGGCAAGGAGGACCTACCTGTCAAGTTTCAGGCAATTTTGAGGCGACGGGCCTCAAAATTATAGATTGGGAAATATCAATCAGCTGCTAATTTTACGTACGTCTTTTATTATTCCTAAAAGGCAGGGTATTAACCCTCGCCCTACGGGGGGGGGGGGGCCTGACAGAACCCTGAGGGTTTTCTTGAATAACTTTTTACACATGCAATGCATCTTGCTGAAATTTTTGGTAGTTGAGTTTTACAACAATTATACGTAGGCTGTAAAATTTAAATTGAAATTGGTTGAGTAGTTTTGGAGATAATCATGTTTTGATGACGTCATGTTGGTAAAAAATGATAAATATTTGCAAATTCGTAGAAAACAGAGTTTTGAAACAAATTGCAAACGCAATTTACCAAAGATACAAAATAGAATTCTCTTTAAAATGGCGATCTCGGAATTTCAAAATTTTGGGGTTTTGACCCCTAATTGTTTTTTTTAAATCCCCACAAAATCAAAATTTTCAAAGATATTAGAAAAACCGGAATTCATGTCAGAGTACTGAGTATGGACAATACCCATACCAAATTTCAAAGCAATATCTTCATTTTTGACTGAGTGATAGCTCTCTAAGTGCAAGAAACTGATGACGTCATTTAAAAAAAAAAAACTTTTTTTTGACAAGATACGAACAAATAATTACCTTTTTTGTATTTCTGAGCCAAACTGGTCTAGGAACATGCCTTTTTATTTACATTTATCAATTTATAATTTTGAGGTTTTCTGCATGGCAAAATCTCTTTCCGGACGTGGTAAGTCCGAGGTCATTCACTTGACCTGGAAGGTCACCCGTGGACCTGAAACCTAAAATTCGCATACTGTTAGATTCCTCTCATGACAGGCAACATGCTGGTTATTACCGCATTGCTCAAAGTTACTTGGTTTGGAGGTTAACAGGGGAGCCTGTCAGACCCCCCCCCCCCCCCGTAGGGCGAAAGTGAAAAAAGCTCCCGTAGGGAGAGGATTAATCCATCACCGAAATTACCACTTTCTCATTGACTTCCATGTTAAAGCATCACCATTTATTTATCAAGCTTTTATCCTAACCTAACCTAACCTCACCTCCCCTCACCTCACCTCACCTCACCTAACCTAACCTCACCTCACCTCACCTCACCTCACCTCACCTCACCTCACCTCACCTCACCTCACCTAACCCTTGGAGCCAGTTTACATATTTTTAAAGAAGTCCATCGGCCGAAGCCCGAAATCCTCAATATGTTGTGACGTTTTGGTGATTTTAAGTCATTTACGGTGATAAAGTTAGTTATTCGGTGATGGGATTAATGTATTGCCTTACTAAAATAATGCTGTTTGGTTCTCGCTGAATTTGTTTGCCTTGTGCATAGGTGGAGAATCCCATAGGGCAGCCCCGGCTGCGGCCGGGGCAACCTCAAAGTTGCCTCGGCGGGGCCGGGGCAGCCATTTTTGAGAGACCTTTTTTTGCAAGACCTTAGTTATTATTTAAAAAGAATAAAGAAACGCAAATATAATCCCAGCATAAAAATGCATACTTGGTACGACTATCTGTGAAAAATATGGGTAAAATTGCGCTTTCGGTGCGCTTTCGAAATGGGGGGGGGGGGGGGGGGGGTTAGTCAAAGGAGGCTGAGCCTTGCCAACTTTGTCTTAGTGAACACCTCGGGCAGGTCAGAAAACTTATATTTTCGGGAGAGGCACAGTTGGGGTCGCTATCTCCGGTCTAAAAGAGGCATATTGTCCGATCTAAAGGGGTGCCGCCGGCACTCACGACTCAAGGGGCGCCACCTGCACTCGAGAGTGGCACCTTCGGTGTCCAGACGCCCAGGAGAGGCGCCCTCAATCGTGATTCCCCCCGCATGTCCATGAAGTTAGCGACGGATTCGGATTCGAATTCAGCGTCGAGTAGCGATTCGCTTCACAATGTGGTGACAGGTCAATTGGGGCACGCTGATCACGAAATGGCATTAATTTTGACATTCACGGTAATCTTAGCCGAAGTTATTGTCCGATCGCCAAAATAATGGTCTCATTCGATTACTCGGGTCAGTATATAGCCGTAGCCTTCGCAACCTCACTCGTAGCAAATGACATTGGCCCTCAATTTCAAGATCAATGGCGATTGGATGATAACTTCGGGTCGTTTTGAGTCCATTGACCTTGAAATTGAGGGTCAATGTCATTTTCCACGAGTGAGATTGCAAAGGTTACGGCAGATACTGACCCGAGGAATCTAATGAGACCATTATTTTGGCAATCGGCTTCTAACTTCGGGTCGTTTTGAGCCGCCCCGTCATATGGCCTTGAAAATGAGGGTCAATGTCATTTGCCACGAGTGAGTTTGCGAAGGCTGTAGCTAGATATTAACCCGAGGAATCGAATGAGACCATTATTTTGGCGATCCGACAATAACTTCGGGTTATTTGTCCTTTGACCTTGAAAATGAGGGTCAAGGTCATTTGCCTCCAGTGAGGTTTCGAAAGCTGCGCCTAGATATTGGCTCGAGGAATAGAATACCATTATTTTGTTTTGCGATCGGACAATAACTTCGGGTCGTTTGGAGCCTTTGACCTTGAAGATGATTTTGAAGATGACCTTGAATGTCAAAATGAATGTCATTTGCGTGATCAGCGTGCCCCAATTAAACTGTTCCCACATTTTGAAGCAAATCGCTACTCGACGCTGAATTCGAATCCGATTCCGTCACTAACTTCACGGACCGCCACGTGCCACGTGCCCCCTAGGGCCCCTTGGTTGCGCCCCTGTCCTCGGCCGGGGCAACTTTGAAAACAATTATCCACCCATGGCCTTGTGAGTTGTGGGAAATATCAAATATGTTATAAGTATTTTTATATCTCACTGTAATATATAGAAGGACCGGACCTGGACCATCACCAGGAGGTGCCTTTCTTGCAAGAAATGGCTAGTTGCTGAATCACACCATTTATGTACAACCTTAATATTGATATTGGCTGATTATTGTTGTGTGAGCTACCATGAGGTAGTCTTTGCCTACTTTGACCCAACATGATACTTTCAATTTGTTTAAGATTGCACACCTCGCTGTTGCTAAAATACGTCAGTAATGAGGTAATACAACCTATGTTCATTCTAAGGTGTTAAACTTCAATTTTGCACATACTTCGTGTTTATCATTAGTCGCTTTTACTACCCTCCCCCCCCCCCCCCCCCGGTCGCCGACCCAATTACAACCCCAACGAAAAACAAAAAGTTCCGCCTCTGTTCGTACAGTAAACCGAGTTGAAACATCTGACATGACAGTTATTACAGCAAACACGCGGCTGATCGCCTGCTCGGGAACGCCCCCCGAGCAGGCGATCACCGTAACCTTTGGGGGCCATGACCAATTGGCACCCTGGATCCGCCCTTGGGTTGCTGTATTGCAACAAGATTCATTCTATAAAAATATGCATGAAATAGGTTTCACATGCGTAACAAAATCACATGGGAGCCAACAAAACTCGGTAACGGTGGGGCTGGCGTCACCGTCGCGACCGGGCAATGAAATCAAGGTTCAAAGTTACTATCACCGTTGTTGGTCTGGAGTCATGGGGAAGCTTTATGACGTCACCAGATTCTGGTACGAGCGAATCTTAGGCCGACCCGATCGGACTTAATGGCCGGGTTAGGTTAGGTTAGATTAGGTTTGTTTCATTAATTCCGATAGGTTCGGCCTACCGCTCATAGCTATTAAATCCGGGCGGCCTAAGATTCGCTCGTACCAGAATCTGGTGACGGCATAAAGCTTCCCTATGACTCCAGACCAACAACGGTGATAGTGCTGTTCACAACGACCACTAAAATCCTTAGCCACCTAGGTGGCTAAGGATTTGTCGCTTAGCCATCTTTAGTAGGAACGGATTTGGTTCAAACCAATAATTTTTTAGTTCCTACTAAATTATGAAAAGATGCTGCCCTGGTCAGCCAATTTGTTTTGAGATAATAAATATTACCACCTTTTGCTTTCTTTAAAATTATTTCACAAAGAATGCAGGACGAATAATGGGAATTCATTGTTGTTCTGAATATTTTATCATACATACTAAAATATGTACCATTTATTAACCTAAATATACCAAATTTCGTCTGCTGATTTTAGAGGCGCGAAATTTAAATGTTATGAGCAGGGAAAGACTGCTATAGAGCCTTGGGAATACTCACCATTTTCTGGCGAATGGCGATCCTGCCTGTGTTCAAGTTCTGTTGTTGACAACGCGTTGAGAGTAAGGATTTCAAATATGACTCCCTTCTTTCTCTGGGATTATTCATGCCAGGGATGTAGTTCAAGGGCGGATTCAGGATATTTTAAGAGGGGTGGCCGCAGGCCAATTTAGGGGCGCCTTCCAAAGAAAGGGCGCTGTCACTGACCGAAAGGGCGCCGTCACTGGCCGAAAGGGCGCCGTCAATGGCCGAAAGGGCGCCGTCAATGGCCGGAAGGGCGCCGTCAACGGCCGAAAGGGCGCCATCAATGGCCGTAAGGGCGCCGTCACTGGCCGGAAGGGCGACTCGGGTCAAAAGGACCAGGTCATGACCTGTATGACCTGATACTCGGTAAGTTACTTTCAACAGGGCGTCCAACCGGTCCATAGGGGCGCTGCGTGCTCACGGGCTGACAGACAGCCCGTGGGGCGCTCTTCTGGCGGGGGGGGGGCGCGACCGCTGCGGCCACCCCCTGGATCCGCCCCTGATGTAGTTTCATATTCAGTTGGAGGGGATTCAGCACTCTCTCCCCCCCCCCCCTCCCCAACTCAGGTTTGATTGAGCCCTCCAACTTTGGCAAGGATGTGGATCAAATGGAGAGAGCCTTGGGATGTGTCATTAAGGATTTGGTTGTACCTTGAGCATTTTTCATTCTTCACAGCCCCATCAACGTGTTTGGAGAAGCTATGCCTCTCTTTCATGCATAAGGGTGGGGTAGGGACAGGGGCGCAACCACGTCCAAAAAAGTGGTACGGACACATTGGCGTTGGGGGGGGGAGCATCGTCCAGGGGGCGCCACCGCTCAAGGAAGGCGCCATCGTCAAAAAACGCAATATCACAAATGTGTCATTTTTTAGATGTAGGTAGGTATATGTATGTACAGTCGGTTCGGTCTCATAATGATCTTCCCTTACCATGTTTCTAAAACTCATCTAATTTCACTTCTGTGTACATGAAGGACTGATTTAGCCGTCACTGGTCGAAGGGCGACGTCACTGGCCGGAGGGGCGTCTTCACTGGCCGGAGGAGCGCCGTCACTGGTCGGAGGGGCGCCGTCACTGGCCGGAGGGGCGCCGTCCCTGACCGGAGGGGGCGCCGCCACTAGCCGGAGGGGCGCAGTCACTGGTCGGAGGGGCGCCGTCACTGGCCGGAGGGGCGCCTTTACTGGCCGGAGGGGCGCCTTTACTGGCCGGAGGGGCGCCGTCACTAGCCGGAGGGGCGGCTTTACTGGCCGGAGGGGCGCTGTCACTGACAGGAGGGGGCGCCGTCAGTAGCCGGAGGGGGCGCCGTCAGTAGCCGGAGGGGCGCCGTCACTGGCCGGAGGGGCGCCGTCATTGGCCGGAGGGGCGCCATCATTGGCCGGAGGGGCGCCATCACGAGCCGGAGGGGCGCCGTCACGAGCCGAAGGGGCGCCGTCACTGATCGGAGGGGCGCCAGTTTTACATGGGCGCCTCGGGTCCAAAGAACCAGGTCATGCCCTGAATGACCGTATACTCTGTACGCCACTGGTGCCTCATGTCCTGTTGACAGCGCCAATTACAAAAAAAAACATCGGTACGGGGGGGGGGGGCGCCTTCAGCGCCCGTCAAAAACGGTACGGGCATTCCGTACTGTCCGTATAGGTGGTTGCGCACCTGGGTAGGGAGGTAGGTATGCAGCCCTACCCTACCCTGACCCTATCTCTGAACAATGTGCTTGTAATGCCACAATTTATATTAATTTGATGGATGGTTTTCAGCACTGTTTTGAGACATGCCATTCTAGAATAAGCTGCCCTTACTCCGAACATGTCCTCTGAACAGACTCCAATCACCATATTTGCATTTGCTTATATATATATATTTATATATATATATATATATATATATATATATATATATATATATATATATATATATATATATATATATATATATATATATACATATGACAACGGTGTCGATATATACATACATATGACAACAGTGTCCGAACACGAACATGACAACTTCATTGATAAAAGTACTGAAGAGAAGATCATGACAACAGGTCACAAACATACAATGATGTCTTAGCAAACAGACACAACATATCACATTTGAACTTATGATTGAAACACAAACACCATCACACTTGTATATAAAGGAAAGTTAAATTCATGACAGTGCCATTTTACAATTCCTCTTTTTCTTATGACAACATACCGAAGAAACATGTTGAAGAACTTGAAGACGGTGCTCTTAGCAACACCAAACAAACATGAAACAAGCGACACCAAACTTCTGAATTATAGTCCTCATCTCTGTTGTGGATGCCATAACCCACAATGCAATGGGGACACACTTCCTAAGTGGGACGGAATCAGCAATGCTTGTTGGGTCTGGAGAGTGGAGTCAAGTCTGGTGCCACCAGGTTGGATGTCCATAAAGATGTGAAGTAAGCACAATCTTTCTCACTCCTGCCATATGCCTTCTCTTCTTTTTTTCTGATGCCACGTTCACTGTTTTTCAAGATAAGAATAGCACCTCGACTTTAAGGCAAAGGGCTAAAAAGATGAATGCCCAAACAGTCTTCTCACAGTCATCCATTTCAATCTGGGAAACAGATATGCTGAATTAGTTCAAACATATGCTGCATCATAGATAACATGAAATACTTTGATTGGACACTGAATAATCGGCCTCAAATTTAACCACAGCAGTGAATGACGGTGCTGGACTCGCATTTGCACAAGCTGAAACAAAAAAGTGTATCACCTTAATAGCTCCATTTTAAATTTTAGAACTGAAATTTGAGGCAAATTATTGAGTGTCCAATCCAGGTACTGCATGTTATCTATGGCTGCGTTAATTGATAAGGGCTCACTGCCCTAATTCTGAAGTCCTATCAGCAAAAAATAATCCAGTAAATTTGAATAGCCTTTAATCTGCATGGACATACAAGACAAAAAAAAAACAAGACTAAGGCAGGCAATTGATGCCAGTAAATTTGAATAGCCTTTAATCTGCATAGAAATAAAACAAGAAACATGAGAGAAAAAAACACATGGAGGCGATTTATATTTGATGCCAGTAAAATTGAATACCTAGCCTTTTCTTAACGTGATTCATAATAGTACAACTCCTTTCTGAATTATAGGCTTTCATAAGTTATACTAAGTAACTTCAAATAAAATTGGAAATACCTTCACTTTCAATCATCCAGCAGAAATTATCTATCACCGTTATCACTCTTCTTTAGAGTGGTAATACCCCTAGTACGTTTTACTAGGGGTTAGTAAAGGCCTCGTAATTTTTTACACTAGCCCAAAACTAACCACCCCTAGTAACTTTTTATCTCAGTGTATCTACGACGTCTTCAAAAGTGTCATGACGTCACCGAAAGTGTGACGCCACTTAAGCCAATCATATTAAATCATAAATGCCGAACAGGCCTCTGAGCACTTGTGAATTCGTGGCACTTATGAACTCTGGGCACTTGTGAATCCTGGGTACTTGTGAACCCTGGGCACTTATGAACTGTGGCACTTATAAGCTGTGGCACTTATGAATCGGTGGCACTTATGCTACGGACCCCAAAGCCCAGAGTTCATAAGTGCCAAGAATTCACAAGTGCCCAGGGTTCATAATGCCCCAAACGTGATTGGCTAATGAGGAGGCAGGATGAGCGTCAGCATGACCAATAGGATCGGGTGCTAGACAGCAGGAGGCGGAGTATATCCCAAGCAGGGGCGGATCCAGGATTTTTCAAGGGGGGGGGGGGGGGGGGGGGGGGGGGGAAGGGGGCGGCTGGGCATAGGGGCGCATTTTTTTCCGGGGAACAGGGGCGCATTTTTTTCCGGGAGTCAGGGACGCATTTTTTCCGGGAATTTGGGGCGCCGTTTCTTCAAACATGCACAGGGGCGGATCTAGGATTTTTCCGAATGGGGTCGGCGGCTGACCCAGTGGGCGGCATTTTCGCCGTCAAAGGAGACCTCATGGATCTAGAGGGGCGTTAAATCTTAATTAATAACACACATTTTCCTGCATTTTTTTATTCTCTTACGCTTACTCATTTTCAGTTTGTCACTTCGAAAAAGCAGCATTATAGATGTATTTTGTTATATGATACTGAATTTATTTGTATAGCACTCTCACATGCCGTAGCACTCTCACATGTCGTATATGCCGTCCGTCAGTAGCACGCAGAGGACGAGGAGAGGTGGCGGCCGTTATGGCCGCATAAACGCGACGGACCGTAACATAAAAGGAAGCAAGCGGCACGAAAATGGATGCAAACATCAGTGACAAGATGCATCGAAAACCCAATATGGAGTTTCATGTCATGGTCGCTGGAAGCGAGTTTTGTTTGCACTACGGCTGCCCCCCCCCCCCCAAAAAAAAAACGCTTCGAGTCACATCAAGAATCGTAATGTATGTTAACTTGTAAACGATGGGAAGAGAACAAAAAGTCACGATGCGAACATGTAAACCTTCAAGTCGCATAATATCGTTACCGAAATGACGAAGTCGTCAATGCTGACCTGACCGTGTGAACTTGTTTTCCTTTTTTTCATTTATTTATTCAATGTATCTCGATATTTCGAACAACCACATACAAGCAACGCAACGCAGAAAAAGCCACGGTCCGGTCGGCAGCAGTCCTGGCAGCTGCGCGGCGCGGCTTCGGATATCACAGCGGCGACGGGTGGACATGCCGCAGCGAGAGGTGTGCACTGGCGGATCCAGGGGCGGGGGGGGGCGGCAGGGGCAAAATCCCCCCCCCCAAGCTCGACAGGGGCGGCAATAAAAATTATCCCCCCCAAAAAATCGCTGAAACTGGCGATGAAAATGGGTACTGCCTGCGAAAAAAATAACTTGTTGCGAAAGAAAGAAATGTTGTTTTTGCCTCGTTCGTGTTTGCTCTATTTGGTAGCATTTTGGTAACAGTAGGGTTAGGGAAAGTGGCGCGTCTGACGCTATTTTGGAGTGATTCACAACCAACGTAAGTTATAATTTTACACGCAGCATCGCAGCCTTTGGTCTCCTGCTGCCTGCTGGGTGGCAGAGGAGCGCGGGAATGAATTGCCTTACATAGGTACCTATGTTGTGTGGAATACGTCTACTAGTATTAAGTAGGGTAATTAGGTTCAGATAAAAAAGCCTAATGGTCTTCTTTTTGTAGCTGTTGTATTCCACGACAAATCGATAAAAACAAAGTGCAAAATGACACCGTCATGTCACCCATTATGGCCAAAATTGGTATATGGGGTAGCCTGGGGCGCTTAAGTGAGTTGTGAAAGTTGTATTGCAATGCAAGCAGTGGTTCAGGAGATATCGCCTCGGACATTTTTATAAGGTCACGGTGCATCTTTGTCGGCCCATATGGCGGGGAATTTATGAAGCAATATAGATGTATTATGTAATTATAATGGCAATGAGCTGTTTTATAACATGGTGATGTTTTTTTATAGAAAATTTCACAATTTAGTACGTTTTCGAAATTGTACAACTTTTTGGATACCTTTTCTCAAACGTGTTTCTATTTTTTTGGCTATGCTATTCTTACGTGTAAGGACGTGATTAAGTGAGAGAGAAAAAAAAATGAGTAATATTTGCTTCCAAATATCACAAATTTTGTCATTTTACTTGCTATTTTATATATAAAAAAATATGTTATTCGCTAATAACTTTTGACTGAATAAAACTAGATTGGTACGATAGACGTCATTTTGCTGTTCTCATCAAGACGAATTGAATGCTCTGCAGCATGACCTCTGTCTTGACATTTTATGACATTGACCTTAAATTTCAAAGTTAGTATTTGTTTTTGAAATTTTGAATCTTTTTTGAATACCCAAGCCAAATGCATTTCCTATTTTGACTGTATTATGTAAAGAAAGAAGTGTTGTAAAGAAGTGTCGTTCAAACAGAAAAAGATGATGGTTATTTGTCTTCAAATATGGTAAATTTTGTCATTTCTTGTGTTCTTTTTGTGAAAGATATTAGGTATTCTCCAATAACTTTTGACTGAATAAAGATAAAAAGGTAAAATGGACACCATTTTGTTGGTTTCGTTAAGAACGCGTTGAATGATATGCAGTATGACCTCTTTCTAACATTTTAATTAGGTAACCTTCACCTAAGGTCAATGTCAAGGTTCAAGGTTAGGTTTCCAATTGTGGCCGCATTTGTGGCGATGTTATATATCTTAAAACTTGTTTTGTTGCGAGGAATTCGATTGCGCTTAAATAACGCCTGATTGTCAATGGCAAGATTTAAATTCATTTTCATTTTAATGTCGAATAGTAACTTCATAACTTCCTTCTCGGTGTAAAGAAAGCCCGAAAATGTCTCAGTTTGCTTTATAATCATCAACGATCGCGCAATTATTTTAATACCAATGAATTCCTATCTTCAAGACAAGTTCAAAGATATATAACATTGCCGTGTAGGTCAAAGTTGGAAAGGTGACTTTGCGCCGTGACCTTGACCTTAGGTCAAGGTCATCAAATGTCATACAGAAGTCATGCTGCACATCTATCAACGTGTCCTGATGATACCAACAAAATGACGTTTACCGTGCCCTTCTAACTTTATTCAGTCAAAAGGTATTAGCGAGTAACTAATTTAAATATAAAATAGCATATAAAATGGCAAAATTGGATATATTTTGAGGCAAATATCCATCAATTTTATGTTTGCACTTCATTGACACGTCCTAGGTCACCTAGGTCATTACACGTAATAATAGCATAGCGAACAAAAATAACCCAAGTCCGCAAAGGGAAAAATGGGGGGGGGCACCTTTTAGGTCATATGGAGGCCCCTGGGGCCCGGAAGGCCCCCAGTGAAATTAGCCCCCCCCCCCATATTGGGAGGCTGGATCTGCCAGTGGAGGTGTGGCGCCAGGAGCTATGCGCGGAGGTGAGGGAGGCCTGCCCCTGTCCACCGGCCCGGGGCGCGAATTGCACTATCAGCAAAACGGCGATTCTTAAGCGATTCTTAATTCTTAAAGGAAATAGTTCACCTTCGGAAAATTTTCAGAACACGATTTTATTATATTTTTTAATACAGTTTCTTTTTTTCTTTTCAAAAATGGTCCAACATCGCGCCAATTCAGGACAGAAGGTCGTACATTATTAATGTTATGGTGTGCGTTATTGGTCTGCGCATGCTCAGACCAGTGCTGGCACTCTCAGACGGTACGGTATATCATATATGCGCCGCATTCCATCCTTTCATCGACATCGGACCACGGACGCCTTCTAGCCTTCTAGCCAGCCTTCTCCAGCCCTCCACCGCTTCCGGGTGCGGGACCCTGTCCACGTGCATGTGGCAGGGTCGTTAGACCCTTAGATAGGTAGCCTCTTAGATATTTTTAAGTAGGCAGAATCATTAGATTGGCAATAGGCCTCCTCCACGGTATAGTTCCCCTCCAGTCTTTGAGTTAACTTGCAGTTGCAGTTCCAACACGTTCTGCCGTGTGTGGCAAATTAACGTAAAACTTAGGTTCCTGTTTTAACTTTCCCCTCCCTCCTCCGGTCATGGCGACCCCCCGCCCCGCCGCCCCCCCCCCCCCCGACCCCCCTCCGGGGTTCCCCGGCGCGCGTCCGCGTGCCCCCCTGGACGGTCCCCCTCCCAGCCCCCTTCAGGGGCCCCTCCCGGCCCTCAGCCCGTCGGACTGGGGCCCTCTGCTCCGCCCGCCGCTCAGTCCCCCTCCCAGCCCCCCTCAGGGGCCCCGCCCGCCCCGTCCAGGGGCCCGGCCGTTGCCAGACTCCCATCCTCCTCACTTACCCCCAACTCCTCACTTACCCCCACTTTGGAGATGACAGGTATGATTGAGATTGGACGGAAGTTTGATGGGTCAGATGGGTCGCCGGACTTGTGGATCGGGTGAATGATGGAATGTTTCCAGGAGTCGGGGAATTCGGCCAGGGTAAGTGAGGAGTTGACGATGTGAAGGATGACTTCACCGATAGCAGGGAGGACGGCTTTGATGACTCGGATACAGATTCCGTCCGCACCGCGTGCTGGAGAATTACGCATGGTGGCGATGGTTCGAGTAAGTGAGACTAGGTCAATAGGGGATGTTACTGATCGACGACTTTCTCACTTTGTTTAGACACCAACTGTTGCTGTTGGTCCGGCTTCCTTCGATCTCAGTCCAAATCCGATCCTCACTGCTTGGCCCACTTTCTTGACTGTATTGCATTCGGCAATCTCACAAATAGAACATCTGACGATCTGACGACAAGACTGACTGACTGAATCACATACTGACTGACTGACACAAACGCACTCAGGCGTCAACACCAACCAGGCGTACATCCAACCACGCCCAGAAGCCGACCATTACCGAGTAATGGCTGCTCAACCGGAAAGCACACTGCACTTTCTCGAAACAAAAAATATGTCTATACGATAATTAAATACAATTCAACGCGCTAACAGAAGTACAAAATACAAATACGGATTCTGAATACTTTAGGAATATTTCAATACACAAATATAAGCCTAATATTTCAGAACACTGTTCTAACTTTACTATTTTACGAATACAGATTTATAGTATTCTTGTGGTCAGTAAACGCATACAAACCGACGCTTTCGAACCTATTATGACGCACAGCCAACGTAAACAACTCTCAAAGCCGAAACTATGCGAACTAACGCCATCCGGCATTCAGCGCCATCTAGGACAATCCGTAACACACTCCCCACCTTGATGTGCGCAGCATATCAATCAACACTATAACTAGTACACTCACTGACAACTGGCTGACTGACAAACTCAAATCACCTGAGAAATCACATCACAAGACTCGTTTCCTCACAACTCTCCCATAACGCGTTATCACCGGCGCATCACCTCCCACAGACACCGCGTGATCGCGCCCCGAATCACACACAGGGGAATCAGTGACGGGCTGAGTGTTCTCATCGTGTGCTAAAACAGGGTCAGTGGGGCTGGGGTCTCGAGCGAGCTCCAAGTCATGCAGCCTTTGTACAGACCGAGTATAAACCCCCCTTTTTGTACGCACATCGACAGCTCGTACTAATCCGTCTCGACCGGGGTACAACTTTACTACTACTCCGACAGGTCACCGTAGGCGTGGCAGGTTTTCTTCATGAATGAGGACAACTGAACCTTCTTTCAACTGACCTCTCTTCTGGAACTTTACAACTGTCGGAGGAAGATTACGTAGGTAATCATCTGACCAAATCTTCCAAAACCTATCTAGCCTCTTACGACGCAACTCCCCTCTTTCTGACAACATAGAGCTACGAACGTTCTCCGGATCCTCTACCGAAGCTGACCTTTCTGACATATTCTTTCCTACTAGGAAATGGCTGGGAGTGATAGGATCCTCACTATCAAGCTCATCTCCCACGAACGTCAATGGCCTCGAGTTGATCGTTGCTTCTACCTCATGAAGACATGTCTCTAACTCAGACCTACGGAAAACACCTGAACCTAAACTCTTCCTCAGAGCACTCTTGACACTCTTCACCAGCCTCTCAAACCATCCGCCCCACCAGGGCGACCTTGGAGCATTGAAGCGCCAATCTGGGGCGAGCGTTCCTAGCGATGCCCTCAGATAACCATCAGCTGCTCTGAAAGTTTTCGCCCCATCTGAATATATCGTACTCGGCATAGACCTACGAGCAGAAAAACGTCTGAATGCCAACAAAAAATCCTCCTTTGACAGCGAATTGGTCAACTCTAAGTGAACTGCTCTCGTCACTGCACAAGTGAATAAACAAATGTAGAATGGCTTTCCAGGAAAGTCCGCACAGTACACTGGCCCACAGAAATCCAATCCAGTCACAGTGAACGGGCTGGACTGCGTGACTCGTTGCCGCGGCAGAGGTGCGGCCACTTCACTCACTGCTCTGGCGTCCTGCTTCTGACACGCCAGACAGCTCCTCTTTACCTCTTTGCAGAGTCGTCTGACACCCAGGAGCCAGTAAGTTCCTCGAAGCGAAGCAACGAGCGTTGAAACACCCGCGTGCTTCAGAACTTTCTCGTGCTGAAATCGAACAATCAGCTTTGCCAGATCACCCTTTGGAACGATCACTGGTCGCTTCTCGTCAAATGAGAGCTCTGCATGATCCAGCCTGCTTCGTACTCGGATCAGCTGATCTCCGCCCACCACTGGGTTCAACTTGTGGAGCGGTGACGACTTCGACACCGACATACCACGCTGCAGGGCGGCGTACTCCGCCGGAAACTCCTGCCTCTGGTTCACCTGCAGAACCTGATGCTTGGCTTGCGACATCTCTACAAAGCTCAAGTCTGACTCAGTTTGCTTCTCCTGAGGGAAGCGCGCGTTGTGAATGAACCGTCTCATCCAACCCATGACTCGGATAGCCTTTGTGAAGCTGCTCCACCTATTGAAAGGAAAGAACTTCTGTCGACTCTCTGGAACCGTAGCAGATAGAACCGCTTTTCCACCCTCAGACTCGACTCGACTGACTGACTGTTTAGTCTCTCTGCAGACCTCTTCACTCGCGTCTGCTGACTCCTCGCCGCTATGAGCGTCCTGAAGAGTAGCTGACTCTCGCAGGCCCGGGGGCCCATGGAACCACAGATCAGAGCTGACAAGCTCCTCTGCTGACGCGCCGCGACTCAGAATGTCTGCGGGGTTCTCAGCGCTGGGACAGTAAGACCACCGCTGAGGATCAGTCAGCTTCTGAATCTCGATGACGCGATTCGAGACGAACTGCTTCCAGCGATCAGGATCTCCACGGATCCACGCTAACACCACCTGTGAATCAATCCAGCAGTGGTACACGCACGACTGAGGGAGTCTCAGCACAGCGATCACATGAGACACCAATCTGGCCACCAACAGCGCAGCCAGAAGCTCAAGACGAGCCAGTGTGACCTTGCGCAGAGGAGCTACCCTCACCTTCGACATCACCAGTGACGGCACATAGCCGTAATGAGACCTCTCTGGAGAACGGATGTACACGACTGCGCCATACCCCTTCTGTGACGCATCACCGTAGCCGTGAACTTCCATCTCCTGCATGACATCCGACCAGGAGGCACTTACAAAGCAGCGCGGGATTCGAATCTCCTTCAGCTTCTGGAGATCACACACCCATCTGACAAACTCCTCCTGGAAAGGAAGGGGAACCGGCTCATCCCACTCCAACCCCAGCTTCCACAACTCCTGAAACAGGCACTTGGCCTTCATCAGGAACGGAGCCAGGAAGCCAAGTGGCTCAAAGAACCGAGCGATACAGCTTAAAACTACACGCTTCGTAGTCACCACTCCCTCTGGAATGGGAATACCATCAAACAGAAAACAATCTTCTTCACACGACCACCGGACGCCTAGAACCTTCAGCGCCTCGGTCTCAGGAATGGACAACGACTCTGCTTGTGCCCTGTCAAACACCACTTTGCTGTTAGACGCACACTTCGTGAGAGGCATACCAGCCTTAGCCAGCACGTCACGTGCCTCGACAAACAGATCCCAAGCCCCCTCCTCTGTGTCTGATCCTCCCAAGAAATCATCCACAAGCAGCTGATCCTGAAGCTGAATGACTGTCTGAGAAGGAGGCTGATACTGAGACAGATGATGTCTGGTCGTAGCATTGAGCAAGAAAGGACTCGAGCTAATACCAAACAGAACTCGTCCCACCTTCATGTGTCGTCTGACTCCATTGACGTCCCAGAGAAATCGCTGAGCATCTGCATCGTCCTCCTGGAGCTCAATGTTCAGGAACGCCTTTGAGATGTCTGCCACTACTGCCACCTTGTGTCGACGGAACCTGCAGAGTACATCACAAATGTTGGGTGTGAGCGAAGGTCCAACATGCAGGCAGTCGTTGAGTGACATCCCACTTAGGTCACTGGCAGAAGCATCAAACACAGGTATGATCCGTGTACTAAGACTTGACTCTCTGACCACAGGTCTGTGTGGCAGATAGAACACTGGATGCGACAACTCAGTTTCACCCTGGTCTGGGACAGGAATCTTCTGTATCACACCATTCTCCTCCATCTCATGAAGGGCCTGACTGTACCCCTCCTTCAAGTCTGGATTCCTATTCAACTTCCTATTGAGCGAATCAAGGCGATGGCCTGCTACCCGTTCACCATTCCTCAACTCTAGCCCCTGAACTTCCAGCTTCCACGGAAGCTTGACCTTATATCTACCAGTCTCCTCATTGAACTGAACTGACTCCTCAAACTTCTGAAGGACAGGATGATTCTCAACAGAATCCTCTTTAGGCCCTATCCCGATAGCCTCCAGCTCCCAAAAGGAGCGGATCGTTGACTCATGAAGGTCGCCGAGTGTGAGCAGCTGACTGCACACAGGATCGGTCTCACCTGATACCTCACCAGTGCTGATCACACCACTGAGGACCCATCCAAACACCGACTCCAGGAGAGCAAGTCCATCAGCCACGTGTGCAGCTCCTGGCCGGACAAGAGTCCAGAACACATCCAGCCCACACAGGATGTCCACTGACAGCTGGTCACCTTCCAGTAGATGGTCAGCTAGCTCCAAACCTGCCAAACCCTGTAGCCTGTCTGACGGAACACAAGGTCTGCTCAGAGGGGGGCAGATCATAGGTACCTGAACAGCTGAGAAGCTGTGGGTTGTGGGCCGAGACAGGTTAGCACCACTGACGTTCAGCATGTACACGCCCCTGTCCTCATCTGATCTTGACCCACCAAAGGCTGTATAACTCACTCGCTTTGAACCCAGAAAGTCAGCACCCACCTTCCTGACCAAACTTTCACTGACAAAAGTTCTCTGACTGCCACTGTCCAACACTAGCCTGGCACTGACCACACCCTTTGATCCATGCACGTTCACCTTGGCAGTGGGTAACACAACATGGTTGCTCTCACACAGACTTTTGCGATCAACACAAGATAATGATGCATTTTCCGACACATTCTGACGAATTGCCATAGGGGCTTCACCAGTGTTGGGCACTGAGACTGACCTTCGCTTACTCTGACTAAACTGACTGACTGAACTATACAACTGAGACTGACTGTTCTGATTCTGAGCTGACTGATAACAAAACAGTTCACTGTGTTTCCCCATACAAATGCTGCACCGTTTGCTACAGTACTTAGCGATATAGGCTGTAGGCACAGGAAGCAGAGTCCAGCTCGCTGGACCTTCTCCCTTCTCTCCGGCATCTCGAGGTCCTGGAGTTCCCTGCAGCTGCTGGTGCTGTGGCAGCCACTGCAGAAGCTGCATCGGCTGGGTCCGGACCTCCCAGCAGGCCTGACCTTGGCCGCCGGGGCAGCCAGGTGTAGAGCCGCTGCTGATGGAGTCTTGTAGGTTGTCCTCTTCTGATGCTGTCGCTCTGGAGTCCTTGCTGGTGCTGGTTCTTGCAGGACAAAGGTCTTTGACATCTCCTGTGTTGTGATTTCTTCATCCAGGAACTTGAGCAGTGCCTCAATGTCGGTCTCCTTTTCTTTGATGTCGGATCGCGACCACTGCACTCGCATGCCTTCAGGTAACTTTGAAAGCACCAGCGGAGTTAAGAACACGCTGAAGTTCCCTTCAACTTCTAAGGACTGTAGGCTTCTTATGTGATTTTGCAAGTCATCTTGGAGCTGTCTCAGGGAGTGTATGTCATCACCTCCAGCTCCACTGGACCTGCTTAGTCTCAGGTTCAGTAGCCCTTGTAGGTGGGCGAACACAATCTTCTCCCTCTTCCCGAACCTCTTCTTAAGTATTTCACATGCATGAGCATAGTTGGAACCACTGAGCTCCAGGCCTGCAATGGCCCGCTTCGCTTCTCCCACCAGACAACTTTGTAAATAACTGAACTTTGTGACCACCGGTATATCTTGGGCATCAACAGTTGCCACAAAGGTCTCCCAAAAAGGAAGCCAGTTCTCTGTCTTCCCAGAGTACTTGGGAAGGTCCAGTTTTGGTAGCCTCACGTTACGCTCTGCAGAGGTTGTCATTACAGAATGGGCATCTTCACCTTTGCAGAGGTCTTTGATGAACTTAGCCAGTCTTCCTCTCACCTTCTGAGCCTTCTCCAAAAACTCTGCCTCAACTTCAATGTCTTTCTCGATGTCGTCTTCATCTAGACAAAGCTCTACAGCGGCCTGAGCATCTTGAAGAGATGACAATCTCACATTAAACTCTCCAGTCATCAACTCAAGCTCTTCTTGAGTGGCAGTCGCTTTCTTCTCTTCAAGCAGCTTGGTGGCTTGGGTGATCGAACGGGTGACCCACCCCTTTGCAGCCACTCTCAGCTTTCTTGCCCTGTTCAGCTCCGCCATCTCAAACTTCATTAAACGAAGAGCCAGACAAACTTACTCACACTGAAAACTACTCCCGTCCCTGGTTTTCGGCACCATATGTTACTGATCGACGACTTTCTCACTTTGTTTAGACACCAACTGTTGCTGTTGGTCCGGCTTCCTTCGATCTCAGTCCAAATCCGATCCTCACTGCTTGGCCCACTTTCTTGACTGTATTGCATTCGGCAATCTCACAAATAGAACATCGAACGATCTGACGACAAGACTGACTGACTGAATCACATACTGACTGACTGACACAAACGCACTCAGGCGTCAACACCAACCAGGCGTACATCCAACCACGCCCAGAAGCCGACCATTACCGAGTAATGGCTGCTCAACCGGAAAGCACACTGCACTTTCTCGAAACAAAAAATATGTCTATACGATAATGAAATACAATTCAACGCGCTAACAAAAGTACAAAATACAAATACGGATTCTGAATACTTTAGGAATATTTCAATACACAAATATAAGCCTAATATTTCAGAACACTGTTCTAACTTTACTATTTTACGAATACAGATTTATAGTATTCTTGTGGTCAGTAAACGCATACAAACCGACGCTTTCGAACCTATTATGACGCACAGCCAACGTAAACAACTCTCAAAGCCGAAACTATGCGAACTAACGCCATCTATCGACCGGCATTCAGCGCCATCTAGGACAATCCGTAACAGGGGATAAGAATAATGTGCAGGCACCGACTCGCGGAAGGCGGCAGGCAAGGGCCGGGGCCGCGCCACCAGCGGCTATTTCTGCCGCGACTCGGGGACCCACAGGCACAAAAAACGCGTTCAGGTCTTCGGCGGGTACCTGTGGCTGAACCTTTTGCGCCGCCTTTTTGTCGCCTATGACGGCTCGCATGTTCCGCCAGACGGTGTGCGCGCCTTGCTCGCGTATGCGCTGGCCTATTGCTAAACGTGTGTCCCGGCGAATGGCGGACCGAGCGGCTCGATTGAGTTCTCGGTACTCAGGGGACCCTCTGCCTGCCTGGCGCTGGGCCATGAGCGACCGAGTCTGGTCGGAGACTGGAGGCGCGGTGGGGTTGCGAATCCTGACATCCTGCAGCGGGGCGTGTGCGTCGAGAATCGGTAGAAAATTTGACATGAAGGAGCACCACTTGTCGGCAATGGTCGTAGAGATAAAAACTCCCCCCCCCCCCAATCAGTGGTTTGTAGGTCGCGAAGAAAGGCCCCACCATCGATGCGGTTAAGACAGCGAGAGCGGGTGACGGTCGGTTTACGGCGAACACGGGGAATGTTCATGCTGACACGGATAAAGTTATGGGGGCTATAATTACAGTGAGCGGTGCGGCAGTCTAAAACAATGTCACGGCGCTGAACGATACAAACATCCAGTAGAGAGCCTGAGGCGTACGTGGAAGATGTTACCGATTGAAAGAGCGAGTAATCGTGGAGAAACTCCTCTAAGCGCCTACGGCCAGGGTCATGACCAGCCTTCAAAAGGTCACAGTTCAGGTCACCGCAAATCACCGCGGACGCGGTCGGGCACTTCACTAAAACCTGCTGCAGCTGGCGCTCCAAGTCTTCAAAGTCCGCCTGCAGCGCCGTGACCGTGTGTCGAGGTGGGCGGTAGACACTACCGATCACAAGCTGGCGTCCTCGTTCCTGCTTGATGACGGCCCAGAGGGACTCGAGCTTGCTGTCTGGGCTCTTATCGGTGGTGAGCTTGAGCGGAGATGCAGTGATGGTGTGTTTGGTGGCCAGAGCAACTCCACCGTACCCGCGGTTGTCGGGGCGGTCAGCACGGTGGAGGGTGTAGCCTGGGATGACTAGGAGTCTGGTTGGAGTGCTGGACCGGAGCCACGTCTCGGAGATTGCGATGATATCGTAATCCAGACGATACAGGGCGTTGGCTAGGTCAAGGAGCTTGGGCTTCAGTGATTGGACGTTGATGGAGCCGATGCGGATGCCGTTGAAGGTGTTGATGCGGATGCCGTTGCAAGTGTTGCCGCCTCCTCTCCTTTTTTTTTTTTTTTTACCCGGACCGACCTATAGCCATTTCCCGGGTCTGGGGAAATTACTTCTGGCAATTTGCCAGGCAAAGAGTTACGTTAATCGGTTTATGTGAACCCGAGCAAGCAAGGGAATAGGGTAGCTATTTTACGTTAAGTGAATTGTTCAAAGTAAATCTAAAGTCTATCTTACGTTAAGTATTTCGTTCAAAGTCAAAGTTAAAATAAAACACGAGACACGTACATACACAATATATTCCATACACACACAGACACACTAGAAACGATTCTAAATAAAAATAAATATAAAAGAATAAGCACAAAATTAACTAATTAGGCGGGGCGGGTGACAGGCCCAGGTCGATCTGGTCAGTGGTTGTGTGGGTGCTCGGAGTGTGCTCAACGTAACTTCTACCGCGGCCGGTCCCGCGGGGGTGCAATTCTCTGCCGTCTAATGGTTTTTAATATACACTCCCGGGAACCGTGTGCAGCGAGTTATGTCGTAGTACCTTGGAGCACACTCCAGATCAGATCTGGTGTGCCAAATTCGGATCTAGTGTGGTAGTGTAGGTGCTCTGAGTGTGCTATAACTGCCGCGACACGGTCCTCAAGCGTGTGCAGCGAGTTATGTTGCAAGATCTGGCCTCTATCTCAGGTATTAAGAGCACACTCAGGATGTGTGTGTGTAATAGTGTTATTGTAGGTCAGTGCGATGCCGTGAGCGAGAGCCTAATCGCACTACCGGCCCTTGCACTGACCAAGGACCAAGCAATGAAGGTGTGGGGGTGTGATAGCAAGTGTTAGGTGATGCCTGTCGACCAGAAGCTCCCTGGGCCTGGGAATAATATAATAAAAATAATATAAAATAAAATAAGATACTATATAGTAGTAGAATAAGTAGAATTGTGTAATGACCTATTGTGTAGTGTATTCCGCCGGGAAAAGTCCTATTTTTTTTATTTTAAACGGAGCCTAGCCAAGTGGAAAACCTGTGCGTTTTGCCAAATTGCACAGTAAAACCCCATGTTATTACGTTATAAATAGTTCTAATCGTGTTGTATGAAGAAAATCATAAAGAAGTGTGATTAACTCGGGATGGGAGTCACGGAGTAAAAAAGTTTGCGAATACCGCACCGCAGTGCATGGGACGGGGTGGATACTGCACCGCAGCGCAGCGGACACCGCACCGCAGCGCAGTGGAGTGGACACCGCACCGCAGCGCAGCGGCCACCGCACCGCAGCGCAGCATCGGCATCTGTGATCAGGGGCGGGTGTTCAATTACTCGGCTCTGGCAAGAGCGGAGTAAAGGGGAGAGAGGGTTGGGAGGAGCGTTACGTTAAGAAATGAACAACGAATTCCAATGGAACCTTTCGTTGCGCGACTGATTTGGCAGGGAATCATGCCGCCGCCAACGTAAAACCGCACATCAACCATCGGCGTCCCATCGCAGAAATCCCCCGCCAAATCAGCCACGCAACGAATAGAACCCTTCGCCGCGCGGCCGATCCAGCAGGGGACCCCCGCAACAAGACACCGGCAGCCAACACGCAACCCCCACGTCAGCAGCAACATGAGTTAACAGTTAGTCAAAAATAACTTAATGAAGTATTTTATTGGAGGTGATTTATTGTTTCCTGTTTGTGAACCGTCTCAAATTGCGGCGGTAGCGGTTACGCTCAGAAGAGCTGGGGGGGGGGGGGGACTCTCCTGTCTTTTTTACCTTGAAGGCAAGGCAGGGCGGGAGAGTGGCCGGGATGGTGGGGAGGGGGTCAAACTCTCTTCAGGGAGCCGGGAAGGAGGGTGGGGGGAGGGGAGGGATGGCGAGGAGAGGGTGAGGGACCGACTACCTTCAGAGAGGGGAGGAGGGTGGGATTCAGGGAGCCGGGAAGGGGGGTGGGGGGAGGGGAGGGATGGCGGGGAGAGGGTGAGGGACCGACTGTCTTCAGAGAGGGGAGGAGGGTGGGAGTTTGGGACTTGGCGGGTGACGGCTCTGATTAGAGGCGTCTGTCTCTCCCTCGGTCGAGTCGTCCGAGTCCTCCTCAGAGGACTCAACCGGGGACTCCGCCAGAGATTCGGCGGGGGTGGGAGTGGGTGCCGCTGGGGCACTGCCAGAGTCCAGAAGGGACTCGGCTGAGATGGGGTGGGACTCGGCCTGTTCTGCCGTCGGTGGGTGTGCACCCTGCCGCTGTGTCGGGGCAGGCGGTGGCACCGGTGGGGTGGACCCACTTAAGGTCCGACGGGGGGGGCATGGGTGGGGTTCGGTGGGGTGGGGGAGTGGCGGCCAGGCGCTGGGGGCCAGCGCTGGGATGGGAGGGGGCGGCGGGGCCCGCCCGGCGGGCTCGGGTCTCCTCGACCCAGGCCGCTCGGGCAGGGCAGTCCCGGAACCACGCTGGGTGGGGACCGCCGCAGGAGACGCACAGCAGTGCTGCGGAGTCGCCACCGACGCATTCGTCCGTGTCGTGCGACTGGGCGCACTTGCTACAGGTGGGATGGCTGGCGTGGCAGGAGCGCTGATGATGTCCAAATCTCCAGCAGGCACGGCACTGCTGGGGACCTGGGGTCCACGCCTTTACGGGTACAGTGATGTACCCGCAGTATATCCGCTCGGGGAGGACTAGTCCCCTGAACCGCAGCCGCACCATGGGGTTCGGACCGGGTCGCTTCGACCCCATCCTCACCACCTCGGTTACTCCCTGAGACGCGAGCTCGAGGAGGAGCACGGTCTCTGTCAGCGTGCTGACTTCCGGGGAGTAAATGAGCCCTTGGCAGGAGTTCATGCGGTCTGGAGCTGTCACCTCGCATGGCCTGTCCATGAAGGACTTGATGGCCATGAGGGCGTCAGTCTGCTGACCAGATCTTGTCTCGATCAGCAGCGCTCCAGAGCGGATCGTGCGGGCGTTATGGACCTCTCCTCCGCAGAGCGCCACCAGGCGGCGGCGCACCGCGAAGGGGTTGACGTGTCGCATGGACCCGCCGTCCTTACGCTGGACCAGCAGGAGTGCCGGTCCGCCAGGGGGGGGGGGGAGGTGTCCGGCGGGAGCCGGGCACCGGGACGGCCTGGCTCCTGAAAGGAACCAGGGGGGGTACCCCTGAAGGGGGTCGGGTGGGTCGGGGGGACGGGAGTCCGGCGACAGCCAGGCCCCTGGACGGGGCGGGCGGGGCCCCTGAAGGGGGCTGGGAGGGGGACCGTCCAGGGGGGCACGCGGACGCGCGCCGGAAGACCCCTGAGGGGGGTCGGGGGGGGGGGGGGGGGGGGTAGCCATCGTCGTGGCTCAGAGGAGGAGGAACCTCCGTCCGCGCGCCCCCCGGCGCTGCGGCCGTCGGCCACCGCAGCGCGGCTGCGCTCTCGGCGTGCCGTCCCGACCCGGCCGGGCCGGGCTGACGTCACCGGTAGGCGGGGCCGCGCCACTGGCGGGAGGGGTCGGGCCGCTTGCGGGAGGGGAGTCTCGTCGGTCGACTGTGCCACCGAGCGGGGTGGTGACGTCACCGCCCGGGGCGGGGCAGGCGAGGGGCGGCTGACGCGGCTCAGGTTGCAGTTGAAAAAAAAAACTCTGGTGGGCTCAGGTTCGGCGGGCCGGCCAGGGGGGGGGGGGAGAGCAGCCGCCGCGAACGTGAGCTCCGGCGGCCGGGGCTCGCAGGCCGAACGCAGTGGGCCGGCAGGTCGTACCGGGCGCCTGGTGTTCGCTTCGGTTAAGAGCCGCGAGTGATGATGCTGGTGACGAAGCTGGCGATGGTGACACGCGGGGTCGACGGGGTAGGTGGCCGCGTTGCAGATCAGCACTAGCACCCGGACAACAGAGAGTAGCGTGAGTAGACGTGCCATGTCGAGGTGCATAACGGCTGACTCACGGTTCCAAAGAAGACGATGGTGAAGTTGGTGGTGATGACGATGATGACTTGGCTGATCAGTGTGAACCCGTACTGACCGAGAAACGATGTGTAGCACTGGCCAGACACTCACTGACACACTCCTCCAAGGCAAAGCGGGGTGGGGGAGGAGAGCCCGCGCTCGCGTCCGCTCACCGCGGCGCGCTCACAGCGACTCACACGGGGTAGCTGTTACCCAGATATACACAGCACAGTCGCTGCTATACTAGCTGCTGTAATGGACAGCCCTCATTACTGTGTGATTTGGGGTTCAGATATAATCGAATAAATTTGGTTCATCGTGTTTCCGTCGTTTTTGTATTCACGATCTCAGCGCCTTTCCATGCAAGATGGTTTATCCAGCAAAGTCAAACTCAGTCAAACTCAGTCAGTCGAACTCAATTATTCTGGGAAAAACCCGTATAATCCCTTTAAAGGGATTATACGGGGTTTTCCCAGAATAATTGAGTTACATAGTAAAACGTACTTATAAAGGTGGTAGAAGTCCCACGGTAGCCACATTTTTCTGGAAATTACCTCTTCTGCACGTAAGGACATTCCAAAGTGCGCAGTGATGCCACTACGTATTTTCTGCAGGACCGGCTGAGGCAGAGCCAGTCATCTCTTTTATGCTAATAAAAACAAAACTCACGCATGGCATATTTCCGGTAAAATAAGCAATATTTGAAAGAAAATAAACTTGTTTTGTTCCAACGACAGCAGCAGTTACCTAGTTTTCCCATAACATTATATATTTTGCATGAATTTTCACGCCAAAAAATGAATACGCCACCACCAAATTCTCAACGCTAAAGGCCAGAGAAAAGAAAACCACAAAAACACAAAACCTCAACGAACAGTGTGTAGTAATACAAAGTCCCGTCAGTTTTTAATTGCATAATAATTTTGTGATCCAGTGTAGGACTTGCAGATAATTAAAAACTTTCAAATTGATCTTAAGATAAAAGTGGTGGACAGTAGTGCCGATCAAGTACTCGTTATCTGATACTAGTCTCGAAAAACGCCCAAGTTTTAAAGCTGATAATTTCTGAAATAATTGACTAAATGAGCATTGAGTCTGTTATATGTCTTAAACGTGTTTAAAGCTCATACAACTGCAAAATGGTGCATTTACTTTCAGGACGGAAACACGTATAATCCCTTTAAAGGAAAATAATGACCTTTTCCCACAAAAATGGAGTTAGCACTTGAAATCGCCAGACGAGACCAAAATATATTGTAAATTCATCCCATTTTGCATGAAAACTTTCCTTCCGAAAGATATTTCAAGTTATAGTTGATAAGCGTTCCACACTTTTAACGATCGGTGCTTGCAAGTACTTTTGGTCCTCATCAAACTGCGGGCTTTTCCCGTATTGTTTTTTTACGCAATGGAGTGGAAAATATATTGTGCGTTCTGCTTGTTGTGATTATATGCCCGGCGATCTTCTAAAACTAACAGCGATTGGAAAAAGTGGCAATAAAATCGGAAGCTCATCGATGCACATCAACGGCGGCATAGTTAGTGGCTGCGACCCTCAATTTGTGAAAATCGATTCATTTGTTTTCAACATTAGGAGTTTTATATAATTTGTCTGTGGCTGTATATAACAATATGATTTATATTATCATGAAAAAAATTAATATTTTTTCCCAAAAAAACTAACAAACAATAACACAAAACTGGCAATTAAGTCGGAAGCTCATCGATGCACATCGACGGCGACCTATTTAGCGTCGGCGATCTGTTTACAAAGTCATTGTCATGCTTCTCGGCGCACTTAACCATTGTGGCGAGGGGTTCCTGATTAGTATACCCAAGTCCCGTAGCAGGCTTTGTTAATGACGTCACTGGTGTCATTCTTCTTTTTTATGAATTTAGTCCGAATGTTTTGTGTGGATGGATTTCCGAGGTCAGGACCCACGCTAAGCAGTGCTTGTTGCGCAGGTCCTGACCTCACCACCCGATCGCGCAATTCCTGTTGGCCGGCAGAATTTAGAGACGAAAGTTGTACGTGCCCGACATACCTGGACACGGTCCGGGCTCACTGACGTCACCTGACCTTGAGTGCGACCGCTGCCACCGGCCGCAGGTCATTCCAGTCAGGAGCAAATAGCGAGCGCCGAAGCGACTCGAACCCGGGCTGCCACTACTGGGTAGGTCAGAAGTCCAGCGCTCTCCCACTGAGCTACCGGGGCGGACAAAAAAAAAATTGTGTAGCATTGCAAAATATATCTGATTTTGAGTTGAAAGCTAATTCAAGACTTATTCAAATGATTGTTTTCAGTTTTAATTTTCTTGTTAATCATTATTAAAGGCATTTTATCACTGTATTTCATAGTAGTTGACACTTCAGAAACTTATGACGTAATAATATTGTATCCAATATGCATTTCCCTCGCCTTTTGCTATTGTGGCGCAGTGCCGAGTGCTTTGTGAATACTTGCTTGCCTGCCTGGGGTTCAAATAATTATTTGGCTTTGCCCAAATAATAATAATTATTATTATTTGGCTTTGCCCGCCCTTATTTCATTCGAGTTGGTATAGTTTGCATGTTGTTGTTATTCATGACTTATACTGATAGTCAGTCATGCATCACGGATGCTTCACGGATTGCTTCACGGGTCAGTTTGATCGGGAACGTCACAGAGCCTCTAAAAATGCCGCACTCGATGTAAACAATGGTAGGAAGGACAAATTTGTCAATGACCTTCATGAAGTGCACAAAGTACTTGCTTTGTATTTTTTCCAAACTTTCAACTTTGAATTTGGGAATAATTTTATTTAATTCTTAAATTTAAATAAAATAATTTTAAAACCATAACGGTAGCCTAAGAAATTGTTGCTAACAAAATAAAAAGGTCATTATTTCCCTTTAAGATAAATGCAAAGTTAAAAACCACACATCCACGCTAAAAAGTAGAGACAGTGAAAACTTAAAGGCCATGGGAAAAAAACACTCCGCCGGCCTACATGCTTTTAAACTCCTACATGCTTGTAAACTGTTTCAACACGAAATAATTGCTGCGGCGATACTGGCAAGAGTTCCACGTTTCGGTGCTGTGGTCGCTAGGTCCTGCTTCAGTCGCAGATACTTCTTCGTGTTCGGGCCATGGGAACTCCGGTTACAGCAGATACAATGATACAGATGAAGAACTGAGCAGAGGGGCGCCTGGCAAGGATACCCTCACAACTCCATTAGAACAGCTCAGGTTTGTTTCACAAGGAAACACAATTCTAAAGAATAGTGTTATCCATGTGAAACCAACCTTCGGTTATAACCAGAGAGAAGCCTCTCAAATCCCAGAAGTAAACCGAGAAGCCTTAGAAAACTTGTAACAGAAGAGAAAATACTCAGTTATTTAAATATGTCACTAACGGCCGTAGTTACTAACGGCAAGTAATCAGTTGAGGAATTTCGTTTTGTCCGCCCTCGACGCGGCGCGATCAATTCTTCTGCCTATATTTAATTAAAGGGAAATAATGACCTTTTCCCACACAAATGGAGTTATTACTTGAAATTGACAGACGAGACCAAAATATATTGTGCATTCATCACATTATGCCTAAAAACTTTTCTACCGAAAGATATTTCAAGTTATAGTTGATAAGCGTTCCACACTTATAACGGTCGGTACTCAGCAAGCACTCGGTAACGAATTCAGTAAATTAGCCTCCCTTCGCATTGTTATGTATCATGGTAGTATGCAATATGTTTCCTGCACTCTATCTTTTGCGAATATGTGCCAATCTTTTATGAACAATCAACAAGAATTTTAAAAAGGGAATTGAAATCGGCAGTTTAGTTTCGCCCTGGACGGCGACTTATTTAGTGTTTGCAATTTGTTGAGAGGTAATTCAACGAGAGGTAGGTATTCAACGTTGAGCAGATTGATGTCACGTTTCGTTAGTGGAGGGAAAACACCGATCATGAACTCCGAAAGAAGTATATGTACTTGCTCAGTGGCGCACGCAGGGGGGGGGGGGGTCAAAGGGGTCAGCTGACCCCCCCCCCCCCCCGAAATTTATGAGGGGCCCGCATCAAAAGGACCCGTATTCTGGCCCATACCTGGCAGGGGCCCGGTCTTGGCAAGGCATCTCTCACTGCAAGAATATTACAATGCGACATCATGCTCCTGAGAAACATTCACAGCAACAAAATTGACTCGTCTTTCCTTGTAGAGTCATTCCCGTTGGCAGCTGCTCCCCGTGTACTCCGTAGCAGAGTATTGTTCCACGTGCCGCATGCCAGATGAAACACGGTCAAGTGTAGTATGTTTGTAAGAATCCCTCGCCACTGCAACACGTTCCTAAACTCTACAAGGACCGTAGATATGCCTGGCCCCATATCACGGCTGTGCCAGCGCCGGGGCCTTGTCTTGATCAGCTGCCCCTACCAGGACACCCATTCAGGGATTGGTAATTTTAGGGAACATGTCATCGTATACTCCACTACAATACTCTAGTCAGTGTAATCATAGGGTTTGTATATCGCATAGGTCATGTCTTTTAGGTAGGCCATAGGTATTTTTGAGTTGTCAGTCTAGTCATGTATACCTACTCATTTAATATCTCATGTCTGTCTTATATCGCAATTTATATCACATATTGTATGGTGTCTTTTATAATTTTAGGAAACGTCATCGTTTACTCCACTACAATACTCTTAGTCAGTGTAGTCATAGTGCTTTATATCTCATAGGTCATGTCTTTTAGGTAGGCCGCAGGTATTTTTGTGTTGTCAGTCTAGTTGCAGTATCGTGCAGTATCGTGTTGAACTGTCGTGCCATGAAGGCCGCAAACACGTCCAGTCTGGAGCAATACTCTGTATTCACTGACGTATACCGAAACCAAGGCGATAACCGAAACAAACCGTACGTCCTCAACGCCCTCTATATACAGCCCAACGGTATAGGTGGCGCCACGTCAGCGCCATACACAGCACCACCACCCACTAGTTACAGATACGCCAGCCGGTCGGGTGGTCGCCGAGCCCGGTTCGATCGGCGCGGCGGCTGGACATCATCTTGCGCTGACTGATATGCTGACGTGGCCGGTGGGGTCTCCGCCACCTGTTGCGGGGACCCCGGGTCCGGCCGAGTCCGGCTACAGCGCCACGGCGACGAAGATGCCGGATGTGTCGCCTCTTCTCCGCCCCCTTCTTCGCTTCTCTTCTGTCCTTTAGTCTGTGACTGTTTCGTTTGGTCGCTTCTTTCTTCTGCTTCTTCCTCTTGGTCTTGTCTCTCTACCTCCCTTCTTCTGTCTGTTCTGTCCTCACCGCTGTTGCTCTGTCTTCTTTCTTGACTCTCTTCTTCACTTCTGTCTTGTTTTTCTTGCCTTCTTTCTTGGCTCTCTTCTTCGTGTCTTCCGTCTTCTCTATTCTGGCCGGCGTTGAGTAGTTGGTCCGCGTGTCGACTCCACACGGCCACTCCCACGTCCACTTCATACGAGACCGGTCCCGTCCGAGTCAGGATTCTTCCGCGCTTCCATTTTGGGCCTGCATAGCTTCTCGCCCATACTTCCTGACCTTCCTGGAACACACGCTGACTGCCACCAGCCCCTTCGACCTGTTTTTCTTGAGCTCGTTCTGCACCTCTTCCGTCCGGGCGAATGAGATCCAGGCGGGTACGGATATTTCTTCCGTACAACATCTCAGCCGGTGATTTTCCCGTAGACGCCAGCGGTGTGCATCGGTGAGCCATCAAGAACCGGGCCAGCCGCTGCTCGACAGTGCCGCCCTCGCTCTGGTTGGCTCGCAGACCATTCTTCACCGTCTGGACGGCCTTCTCTGCCGCACCATTGCTCTGAGGATGATACGGTGCCACACGTATGTGCCGAATCAGTGGCGGATCCAGGGGGGGGGGGCGTAGGGGCTGAAGCCCCCTGCCTTAGACAACGGCGCCATTTTTGTATAGGATTTGCCGGCGCCGAAGGCGCCGTAGCGTTTTCGGGAGGCCGCCAGGGCGCCCTTGCGTCTACCAACATCATCGTAGCACTCTTAGAAGGCACCCTGGCACCCTCAGAAGACATTATGCCGCCCTCGGAAGGTACATCGCCGCCCTCGGAAGGCATTATGCCGCCCTCGGAAGGCACCATGCCGCCCCCGTCACCGAGGAAATATGCCGCCCTCAGGCCTGAAGCCCCCTGCCTTAGAAAATCCTGGATCCGCCCCTGTGCCGAATCCCGTTCATCTTCACAAACATCGCGAACTCTTCTGACGTTAACTGCGCCCCATTGTCAGACACAATTTGCAGCGGCAGTCCGTGTCTGGCGAACAGCTTTCTCAGCTCTTCCACAGTCCGTCCTGCCGTGATGGACTTCATTGTCACAGCCTCGATCCATTTGGAGAAGCTGTCTGCGACGATCAGCAGCATTGTCCCCTGAAACGGACCAGCAAAATCAACATGAACGCGCTCCCAGGGACCAGACGTCGGCTCCCATGGGTGCAGAGTCGACTTTGGCGGCGCTGATCTCTTCTTCACGCAGGCTGTGCAGCTTCTGGCCAGGTCCTCCAACTCAGAGTCTAAACCCGGCCACCACACGTACCGTCTGGCCAGCTGCTTCATCTTGCTGCTTCCCATGTGTCCCGTATGCACCTCTAGCAGTACCTTCTTCTTAAGCTTGGTGGGCACCACCAACCGTCCACCCCAGACTAGACAGTCTCCCTCAGTCGACAGCTCGTCCTTCTTCTGTTGGTACACCCTCAGTGTAGGATCCACCTTCTCAGGCCATCCGGTGCGCACATAGTGCAGCACTCGTCCGAGTACTGGGTCCCGGCGCGTGGCAGTCTCCGCTTCTACAGCGCTCAGTGTCGGTCCCTCGTTCTCCGTACTTAGAAGACACCACGCCTCCTCTTCTCCTTCGTTTTCAGCAGACAGAGGCATCCGTGACAGCGTGTCAGCGATTCCCATGCTCTCCGACTTGCGCAGCTCTACCTCGTATGAGCACGCGGCTAGCTGCAGTGCATATCTCTGCATTCGCGCCGCCGTCAGACTGGGCAGGTCACGCTGTGGGTTCAGTATCATTGAAAACTCAGTAACAGTATCATTGACAATACTTTGCACGTTTTTTTAATGGCACCATTCGAAAGAGCGGCTCAAAATGAAGGTGGGGTTTTCCTCTGAATTTCGATTTAGGTCACCCAAGGTGACCCATCAAGGTCAAACTATCAAAATCAATCAACATCGACTTTGTGTACCATTTTACGGATAAACGGTACGCCGTACGGCCTCGCATTGACCACCATTCGAAAGAGCGGCTCAAAATGAAGGTGGGGTTTTCCTCGGAATTTCAATTAAGGTGACCCAAGGTCACCCATCAAGGTCAAACTATCAAAATCAACCAAAATCGAACTTACGTACCTTTTTACAGACAGACAATACTTTGCACGTTTGTTTTAATGACACTATTCGAAAGAGCGCCTCAAAATGAAGGTGGGGTTTTCCTCGGAATTTCGATTTAGGTCACCCAAAGTCACCCATCAAGGTCAAACTATCAACATTAATCAAAATCGACCTTATGTACCTTTTTACGGACAAACGGTGCTTTGCACGTTTTTTTTAAAATGACACTATTCAAAAGAGCGCCTCAAAATGAAGGTGGCATTTTCCTCGGAATTTCTATTTAGGTCACCCAAGGTAATCCATCAAGGTCAAACTATCAAAATCAATTAAAATCAATTAAAATCAACCTTATGTACCCTTTTACAGACAAACGGTGCTTTGCACGTTTTTTATATGGCACCATTCGAAAGAGCGGCTCGAAATGAAGGTGGGGTTTTCCTCTGAATTTCGATTTAGGTCACCCAAGGTCACCCATCAAAGTCAAACTATCAAAATCAATCAAATTCGACCTTATGTACCTTTTTACGGACAAACGGTGCTTTGCACGTTTTTTTAATGGCACCATTCGAAACATCGCTCCAAAATGAAGGTGGGTGTTCCTCGGAGTTTCGATTTAGGTCACCCAAGGTCGTCCATCTTTTGATATTGATTGATTGTAATAGTTTGACCTTGATGGGTGACCTTTGGTGACCTAAATTTTAATTCCGAGGAAAGGCCCACCTTCATGTTGAGCCGCTCTTTCGAATGGTGGCCATTGCGAGGCCATGCGGTGTACTGTTTGTCCGTAAAAAGGTACATAAGGTCGATTTTGATTGATTTTGATAGTTTGACGTTGATGGGTGCCCTTAGGTGACCTAAATCGAAATTCCGAGGAAAATCTCACCTTCATGTTGAGGCGCTCTTTCCAATGGTGCCATTAAAAAACGTGCAAAGCACGGTTTGTCCGTAAAAAGGTACATAAGGTCGATTTTTGTTGATTTGGATAGTTTGACCTTGATGGGTGACCTTTGGTGACCTTAATCGAAATTCCGAGGAACACATCACCTTCATTTTGTGCCGCTCTTTCGAATGGTAGCCATTGCGAGGCCGTACCGTGTACTGTGTATCCGTAAAATGGTACATAAGGTCGATATTGAGTGATTTTGATAGTTTGACCTTGATGGGTGACCTTGGGCGACATAAATTGAAATTCCCAGGAAAAGCCCACCTTCATGTTGATCCCCATTTTCGAATGGTGGCCATTGCGAGGCCGTGCGGTGTACTGTTTGTCCGTAAAAAGGTACATAAGGTCGATTTTGATTGATTTTGATAGTTTGACCTTGATAGGTGACCTTGGGTGACCTATATCGAAATTCCGAGGAAAACTCCACCTTCATTTTGAGGCGCTCTTTCGAATGGTGCCATTAAAAAACATGCAAAGCACGGTTTGTCCGTAAAAAGGTACATAATGTCGACTTTTGTTGATTTGGATAGTTTGACCTTGATGGGTGACCTTGGGTGACCTTAATCGAAATTCCGAGGAAAACTCCACCTTCATTTTGTGCCGATCTTTCGAATGGTGGCCATTGCGAGGCCGTACGGGGTACCGTTTATCTGTAAAAAGGTACATAAGGGTACATAACCTTCTTTAATCATTTGACCTTGACCTATGACCTTGGCATTAGAAATAACATCAAGTTCGTGATCCTCGTATGCGACTTGGCCTACATGCGTATTTTAGGCAAACATCGCAAACATTAGCGCGCAAATCGCAAACATTGCGCGCCACGCCGTCAGCTGATTTTTCACGTCTACGAAGAATGCAACCTATATCGTTTAACCACATATTATTGGTTTATTTTACAAATTAAATACCAGACAATTGTTTTACAAAAATGGCATAATAATCTTCCTACTTAAGAAACAGAAGGAAGATTATGCCATTTGTTCCTACTTGTTGGCTAACTTCACGGCTGTTGGCCGTGAAGTTAGCCAACAGCCAGATTTTGATGAATTTTGATAGTTTGACCTTGATGGGGGACCTTGGGTAACCTAAATTGAAATTCCGAGGAAAACATCACCTTCATTCTGAGCCTCTCTTTCGAATGGTGGCCATTGCGAGGCCATACGGTGTACCGTTTATCTGTAAAATGGTACATAAGGTCGATTGTGATTAATTTTGATAGTTTGACCTTGATGGGTGACCTTGGCTGACCTAAATCGAAATTCCGAGGTAAACCCCACCTTCATGTTGAGCTGCTCTTTCGAATGGTGACCATTGGGAGGCCGTGCGGTGTACCGTTTGTCCGTAAAAAGGTACATAAGGTCGATTTTGATTAATTTTGATAGTTGAACCTTGATGGGTGACCTTGGGTGACCTAAATCGAAATTCAAAGGAAAACACCACCTTCATTTTGAGCAGCTCTTTCGAATGGTGCCATTTAAAAAACCGTGAAAAACAGCATTTGTCCGTAAAAGGGTACATAAGGTCGATTTGGATTTATTTTGACAGTTTGACCTTGATGGGTGACCTTGGGTGACCTAAATCGAAATTCAGAGGAAAACCCCACCTTCATTTTGAACCGCTTTTTTGAATGGTTCCATTTAAAAAGCCGTGCAAAGCACCGTTTGTCCGTAAAAAGGTACATAAGGTCGATTTTGATTGATTTTGACAGTTTGACCTTGATGGGTGACCTTGGGTGACCTATATCGAAATTCCGAGGAAAACTCCACCTTTATTTTGAGCCGCTCTTTTGGATGGTGGCCATTGCAAGGCCGTGCGGTGTACCGTTTGTCCGTAAAACGGTACATAAGGTCGATTTTGATTGATTTTGATAGTTTGACCTTGATGGGTGATCTTGGGTGGCCTAAATCGAAATTCCGAGGAAAACCCCACCTTCATTTTGAGACGCTCTTTCGAATGGTGCCATTTAAAAAACCGTGCAAAGCCCCGTTCATCCGTAAAAAGTACATAATGTCGAATTTGATTGGTTTTGATAGTTTGACCTTGATGGGTGACCTTGGATGACCTAAATACAAATTCCGAGGAAAACCCCACCTTCATTTGGAGGCGCTCTTTCGAATGGTGCCATATAAAAACCGTGCAAAGCACCGTTTGTCCGTAAAAGGGTACATAAGGTCGATTTTGATTGATTTTGATAGTTTGACCTTGATGAGTGACCTTGGGTGACCTAAATCGAATTTCAGAGGAAAGGAAACCCCACCTTTATTTTGAGCCGCTCTTTCGAATGGTAGCCATTGCGAGGCCCTACGGTGTACCGTTTATCCGTAAAAAGGTACATAAGGTCGATTTTGATTGATTTTGATAGTTTGACCTTGATGGGTGACCTTGGGAGACCTAAATATAAATTTAGAGGAAAACCCACCTTCATTTTGAGGCACTCTTTCAAATGGTCCCATTTAAAAAACCGTGCAAAGGACCGTTTGTCCGTAAAAAGGTATATAAGATCGATTTTGATTTATTTTGATAGTTTTACCTTGATGGGTGACCTTGGGTGACCTAAATCGAAATTCCGAGGGAAACCCCACCTTCATTTTGAACCGCTCTTTCGAATGGTAGCCATTGCGGCGAGGCCCTACAGTACCGTTTATCCATAAAAAGGTACATAAGGTCGATTTTGATTGGTTTTGATAGTTTGACCTTGATGGATGACCTTGGGTGACCTAAATAGAAATTTCGAGGAAAACCCCACCTTCATTTTGAGGCGCTAATTCGAATAGTGCCATTTAAAAAAACGCGAAAAGCACCGTTTGTCCGTAAAATAGTACATAAGGTCGATTTTGATTGATTTTGAAAGATTAAAGTTGATGGGCGACCTTGGGTGACCTAAATCGAAATTCTGAGAAAAACGCCACCTTCATTTTGAGCCGCTCTTTCAAATGGTGGTCATTGGAAGGCCGTACGGTGTACCGTTTATCCGAAAAATGGTACCTAAGGTCGATTTTGATTGATTTTGATAGTTTGACCTTGATGGGTGATCTAAATCGAAATTCCGAGGAAAACCCCACCTTCATTTTGAGACGCTCTTTCGAATGGTGCCATTTAAAAAAACCGTGCAAAGCACCGTTCATCCGTAAAAAAGTACATAATGTCGAATTTGATTGGTTTTGATAGTTTGACCTTGATGGGTGACCTTGGGTGACCTAAATACAAATTCCGAGGAAAAAACAACCTTCATTTTGAGCCGCTCTTTCGAATGGTGGACATGCGAGGCCGTACGGTATACTGTTTATCCGTAAAGTGGTACATATGGTCCATTTGGATTGATTTTGATAGTTTGACCTTGATGAGTGACCTTGGGTGACCTAAATTGAAATTCAGAGGAAAGAAAACCCCACCTTCATGTTGAGCCGCTCTTTCGAGTGGTCGCCATTGCGAGGCCGTGCGGTGTACCGTTTGTCCGTAAAAAGGTTCCTAAGGTCGATTATGATTAATTTTGATAGTTTGACCTTGATGGGTGACCTTGGGTGACCTATATCGAAATTCCGAGGAAAACTCCACCTTCATTTTGAGGCGCTCTTTCGAATGGTGTCATTAAAAAACATGCAAAGCACGGTTTGTCCGTAAAAAGGTACATAAGGTCGACTTTTGTTGATTTGGATAGTTTGACCTTGATGGGTGACCTTGGGTGACCTTAATAGAAATTCCGAGGAAAACTCCACCTTCATTTTGTGCCGCTCTTTCGAATGGTGGCCATTGCGAGGCCGTACGGGGTACCGTTTATCTGTAAAAAGGTACATAAGGGTACATAACCTTCTTTACTCATTTGACCTTGACCTATGACCTTGGCATTAAAAATAACATCAAGTTCGTGATCCTCGTATGCGACTTGGCCTACATGCGTATTTTAGGCAAACATCGCAAACACTACCGCGCAAATCGCAAACATTGCGCGCCACGCCGTCAGCTGATTTTTCGCGTCTACGAAGAATGCAACCTATATCGTTTGGCCACATATTATTGGTTTATTTTACAAAGTAAATACCTGACAATTGTTCTAAAAAATAGCATAATAATCTTCCTACTTAAGAAACAGAAGGAAGATAATGCCATTTGTTCCTACTTGTTGGCTAACTTCACGGCTGTTGGCCGTGAAGTTAGCCAACAGCCAGATTTGGATGAATTTTGATAGTTTGACCTTGATGGGTGACCTTGGGTGACCTAAATCGAAATTCCGAGGTAAACCCCACCTTCATGTTGAGCTGCTCTTTCGAATGGTGGCCATTGCGAGGCCGTGCGGCGTACCGTTTTCTCCGTAAAAAGGTATATAAGGTGGATTTTGATTAATTTTGATAGTTTAACCTTGATGAGTGATCTTGGGTGGCCTAAATCGAAATTCCGAGGAAAGCCCTACCTTCATTTTGAGACGCTCTTTCGAATGGTGGCCATTGCGAGGCCGTGCGGTGTACCGTTTGTCCGTAAAAAAGTACATAATGTCGAATTTGATTGGTTTTGATAGTTTGACCTTGATGGGTGACCTTGGGTAACCTTAATCGAAATTCCGAGTAAAACCTCACCTTCATTTTGAACCGCTCTTTCGAATGGTAGCCATTGCGAGGCCCTACGGTGTACCGTTTATCCGTAAAAAGGTACATAAGGTCGATTTTGATTGATTTTGATAGGTTGACCTTGATGGGTGACCTTGGGTGACCTAAATAGAAATTTAGAGGAAAACCCACCTTCATTTTGAGGCACTCTTTCGAATGGTACCATTTAAAAAACCGTGCAAAGGACCGTTTGTCCGTAAAAAGGTACATAAGGTCGATTTTGATTTATTTTGATAGTTTGACCTTGATGGGTGGCCTTGGGTGACCTTAATCGAATTTACGAGGGAAACCCCACCTTCATTTTGAGCCTCTCTTTCGAATGGTGCCATTTAAAAAACCGTGCAAAGCACCGTTTGTCCATACAAAGGTACATAAGCTCGATTTTGATTGATTTGGACAGTTTGACCCTGATGGGTGACTTTGGGTGACCTTAATCGAAATTCCAAGGAAAACCCCACCTTCATTTTGAACCGCTCTTTCGAATGGTTCCATTAAAAATGCCGTGCAAAGCACGGTTTGTCCGTAAAAAGGTACATAAGGTCGATTTTAATTGATTTTGACAGTTTGACCTTGATGGGTGACCTTAATTGAAATTCCGAGGGAAACCCTACCTTCATTTTTAACCGCTCTTTCGAATGGTTCCATTTAAATAGCCGTGCAAAGCAAATTTCTAGGCTATACCATATAAAAAACTAAATCATAAACAAACATTTGCATGACCTCCGCATGTCCCAAATATCACTGTCGCATCGGCGCCGCTTTATTCCACATCATGCTTTATACAAAATAATACCTAATGCAAAATCAACATATATGTTCAATTCGCTTAAAAAGTGAAACGTAAAGTCATTAATGCTTTTGGAACTTGCAATTTGCAATTAAAATAAATATGATAAATATCATTTTATAATCAAAATAAACAACACGCGTGTCCTCATTCGGCTCGGCTCTCGGCTCGGCTCTCGGCTCGGCCTCGGCTCACATTCACATTCACATTCGGAAACACATTCGCGGACTATTTGGATTGGTCAGATAGGTTTAAGGTCAAACAGCGGACTATTCCGATTTGCATGCAAATTAGCACACTGGTAAAACATAACCTCCTTATCACGCTCATGAAATCTTAGAGTCGCACATTCAAAATCAAAGGATTTAGAGCAGGCAGTAGCAGATCCGGGGGGCGTAGGGGCTGAAGCCCCCTGCCTTAGAAAACGGCGCCCTCGGGCACCGCGGCGCCGAAGGCGCCGCGACGACGTTCTTGCAAAGGGTTTGCTGGCGCCGAAGGCGCTGTAGCGTTCTCGGGAGGCCGCCAGGGCGCCCTTGTGTCTACCGACATAGTCGTAGCACTGTTGAAAGACACCCTGGCACCCTCAGAAGACAGCTTGCCGCCCTCACAACGCATTATGCCGCCCTCAGAAGGTACATCGCCGCCCTCGGAAGGCATCATGACGCCCTCGGAATGCATCATGCCACCCTCGGAAGGCATCATGCCACCCTCGGAAGGCATCATGCCGCCCTCGGAAGGCATCATGCCGCCCTCGGAAAACATCGTGCCTTTTTGAAGAAAATGGCATTTTCTTTCATTTGATTTTTTTGCAATTTGCTTTACAACTCGATTGTCTACGGTTTTTCAAACATTTATCGTTTTTCCACCAAAAATGGCATGACCTGACGTCACTTAAACGTTATTATCTCCTTAACTACTTCACTAATTTAAATGACATCAGTTGGGCAAACTACAGGGAGGCGATCTAAAAATGGATCGATCAAAAATTAGGTCGTGACGTCATCAAAATGGGCGGAGCATGCCCTTATAAGGAGATCCGATCTAAAAATGTATTGTTTTCCTGACATTCACACCTTCAAACCAGACTTGTCAATGATTCATATTTGTCATGAGTCGATTCACAGTGATTCACGGACCATAATGAATGATTCAATCATGATTCAATCACTCAACATTACCATAATGAATGATTCAATCATGATTCAATCACTCAACACTACCATAATGAATGATTCAATCTTGATTCAATCACTCAACATTGTTGGAGTCGTGCCCCACCCACAACTAACCCTGTAACCGCCCCTGCCGGGCAGTCAGTCGGCGGGATCATGCCCGCCGCCGCGCCGGTATCTGGGGCCGCCCCTGCGTGGCAGCCGCCCGGTTGTAGCCCGCGGCGGTGTCGGGCCGGCCGCACGGTGACCGCGGCGTGCAGGCCGGCGGGCCGGGTAGTCTCCGGTCAGAGCCCCACGCACGTGGTCGTGTCTGTACCTATTGCATGTTTGCCGTTACCTCGAATATAGCTATAAGTTTCTTTACTTGTTTGGCCGGGACTACCACATGGCGCAGCCGGCAGTTAATCTAAATTTAACGTAAGATCCTGCCGTAACAATGAGTGACGGTGAAGACAGTGAACCGGCCAGCGAGGGGAAGACTGCAGCCCTCGTGCGATCCAGGCCCCGGTCGAGGCTACAGCCTGTTCGCCCCGACCGGCTGGACATCACCACCGATCGTGGAGAGGCTTTCTACCTGTGGAGGGAGAGATGGCAGGACTACGAGCTGATGTCACAGCTCCGCTTCGACGAGCCAGCCATGCAGCTCGCCACACTACGGGCGTGCCTCTCCGACGATACGCTTCGGGTCGTCCGTAACTTCCCACTGAACGACGCCGAACGCAGCGACATCGACATTATCCTGCAGCACCTGGAGGCCTACGCTATCGGGCAAGTGAATGAAGTATTGCAGAGAGTGCACTTCAATAACAGAGTTCAGTCAGAACATGAGACATTTGATGATTTTCTCACATCTCTGCGCGATCTATCACGCTCGTGCAACTTCTGTACGACGTGTAATGATTCATTGATCAGAGACAGGATTGTGATTGGCCTGAGGTCACATGAGACTGTGCAAAGACTCTGTGCCGTTCCTGGCCTATCTCTCTCTACCGCTATCTCCATTTGCAGAGCACAGGAGGCAGCGGCCCGGGACGCGTCCGAGATCTGCAGCGGCGGTGCCGCCGCCTGCCACATCAGAGGCGACCGGACTCGTGACGGGGACCGGTCCCACGAGTCCACACCGGACGCCTGCCGGGCCTGCCACCGGGGACGCTCAGACGGCCGCCGGGCGGAGCGCCCGCGGCGCAGCTACAGCCCCGAGCCGAGGCCACCGGGACAGCGGTACGCTGACGGCCGCCGGGCGGAGCGCCCGCGGCGCAGCTACAGCCCCGAGCCGAGGCCACCGGGACAGCGGTACGCTGACGGCCGCCGGGCGGAGCGCCCGCGGCGCAGCTGCAGCCCCGAGCCGAGGCCACCAGGACAGCGGTACGCTGACGGCCGCCGGGCGGAGCGCCCGCGGCGCAGCTGCAGCCCCGAGCCGAGGCCACTGGGACAGCGGTACGCTGACGGCCGCCGGGCGGAGCGCCCGCGGCGCAGCTGCAGCCCCGAGCCGCAGCCATCGGGACAGCGGTACGCTGCCCCGCCTTCGGAGCGATGCGATCGCTGTGGACTGCGGCAGCACCGACGTCCAGTCGACTGTCCAGCCCGTGGCCGGGAGTGACACCGCTGCCGGAGGCTGGGACACTTCGAGAACGTCTGTCGGTCGTCTCCGACTCGCCGTCGCGACAGAGAGGCCGACAACCGCGACTACTGCGACGACGCTGGCCGAACTTCGACTGTCATCGCAGCTACAGGGGCTCAAAGCGCCCCCCGGATCCGCCTGCGTGCTCGGGCACATCCCAATGGCACCTTCGTGACCGTCAACGCCTTCCCAGACACCGGGGCAGACATCACCGTCGCCGGACTGGACTTCCTCAGTCAGCTGAGAGAGTTTCGGGAAGATCTGAAGAAAACCCACATGCACCCGCGGGCCGCTGACGGAAAAACTATCCGGTCAGCTGGAACACTCCTAGTCACCTTGGAACTTGGCGACGAAAGAGTACCAGAGACGGTGCACATCTTGCCTGGAGTGACCGGAATTCTGCTGTCCTGGGCGGTCACCAAGCGCCTCCGGCTGATTCTCGAGGACTTCCCTCGACAGATGGCTGCAGACGCCCCGAGACGGTGGGCTACAGGAGACGCCCCACCCGGTCAGGAAGCACCGGCATCCCATCGCGCGATCGCCGTGCCACCTGGCATTGAAGACACCGCACGCCCTCGTGCGTCCGGGGCGTTGTCCGACGGGGTAGCACCAGAGAAGCTCCGCTCGAACGCAGCACAGTCTGGCAAACACGCAGCTTCGTACGCTCGCGCACCTACCGAGCGGCCCGACGGGAACGCCAACGGCCAGGGACGTCGGCAGTCGGACGCCATCTCGGGTGGGACACCCGGTGGCACACTGCACGACCAGATGGCTAAAGAGTTCCCAGAAGTGTTTGACGGTCACATCCGCACAATGCCTGGGGAGGAGTTCCGGATCCATCTTCGTAAGGACGCACAGCCTTTCTGTGTGACCACTCCGCGACGAGTACCATTGTCGCTACGAAGCCGGCTCCAGGAAGAACTCGACCGACTGGAAGCAGAAGGTATCATCCGGAGAGTCACCGAGCCGACAGAATGGTGTGCGCCAATCGTCGTCGCACCGAAGAAAGACGGACGCAGCATCCGACTGTGCGTGGATTTATCGCACCTAAACAAGTACGTCAAGCGCGAAGTGTACCAGTCTCCAACGCCCATGGAAGAAGTGGCCTCTGTCGTCGCCTCTGAAGCACGGTGGTTCACCGTCTTCGACGCCTTGAAGGGGTACCATCAGTGTCCCCTCAGCGAGGAGAGTCAGCTCCTGACGACATTCGTCACACCCTTCGGTCGGTACGCCTACCTCCGAGCCCCATACGGCGTCACCAGCATCAGCGAGCATTACAACCGGAGAATGGACGAGGCCTTCGAGGGAATGGAGGGGTTCCGCAAGATCGTCGATGATGTCATCATCTTCAGCCGCACAAAGGAGGAGCACCTGCAGCATGTTCGCCGGTTCCTGGCGCGCTGTCAGGAGAGAGGGATCTCTCTCAATGCGCAGAAGCTGCAGCTGGCACAGGAGACTGTGAAGTTCGCGGGATTTGTGGTCTCCAAGGACGGCTACCGACCAGACCCCCAGCTGACGAAGGCCCTGTCGGCGTTCCCGACACCGAAGAACATCACCGAAATGAGGAGCTTCTTCGGCCTGGTGAACCAAGTCACGCCCTTCGTAGACGACGTCGCTGAACTGATGGGACCTCTTCGTCCACTCCTCGGTTCTCGGAACGAATTCGTCTGGAACGAAGAGCACCAGCGCGCCTTCGATGTTGTTCGAGCTGCCCTGTCGTCAGTTCCAACGCTGGCGTTCTACGACCCGAGTCGCCCCACGTCCATCGAGACCGATGCGAGCCGCCTGAAGGGATTGGGGTTTGTCCTGTACCAGCAGCAGCCCGACGGATCGCGACGGGTAGTCCAGGCCGGATCAAGGTTCCTCACCGACTGCGAGTCAAGATATGCCGTTATCGAGCTCGAGCTACTCGCAGTGGCATGGGCCGTCAAAAAGTGTCGCCTCTTCCTGTCGGGACTTCATTACCAGATCGTGACCGACCATCGGCCTCTCATCCCCATCATGAACAGCAAGTCTCTGGATGAGATCGAGAACCCCAGGCTACAGAGACTGCGACTGCGGATAGGAGAAGTCGGCAGCTTCACTGCGGTCTGGAGACCGGGGTCGATGCACCGGGTGCCAGACGCCTTGTCTCGAGCACCAGCCGAAGACCCCCAGCGAGGCGACGATATCGGCGAAGACGCCTCGATGCCGACGGTCTCTTCCATCATCAGGATGGAGCTCCAGGCGACGAAGACTGACGTCCGCCTGGAGGAAGTGCGGCGGGCCGCCGCTGAAGATCCCGAGATGCAGCTGCTACTCACCACAGTGCAACAGGGGTTTCCGGTGACCAAATCTCTAGCACCAGAACCTGTTCGCAAGTACTGGCCAGTCCACGACCGTCTGTCTGTGGACGACGGACTCGTTGTGTGCGGATCAAGGCTTGTCATCCCACAGCAACACCGACGCACCGTCTTGGAAGCACTGCACGCCAGCCACCTCGGAAAGGAGAAAACCAAGGGACGTGCAAGGCAGATAGTCTTCTGGCCCGGGATCGACCGAGACATCGAAGACATCACTCGCTCATGCCCGCTCTGCCAGAGAGAGCTACCCGCTCAACAACAAGAGACCATGATACGAAGGAAGTCTGCTGAGAGACCCTTCCAACAGCTGCACATGGACTTCGCCGATCACGCTGGTCGCAAGTACCTAGTCGCCGTGGACGGGTACTCGGGGTGGCTGTTTGTTGCTGACCTCGGTACGAGCGCTCCGGTCAGCAAGCTGATCTCCGCCGTCCGCGACATCTTCTGCCGAGTCGGGGTGCCCGACATCATATGGTCTGACGGAGGAACGCAGTTTACCTCCGCCGCCTTCCAGACCTTCCTGAGGAACTGGCAGATCCGTCACGAGAGATCTTCTCCCATGTACCCTCAGTCGAATGGCAAGGCGGAATCGGCGGTGAAAGCGGCAAAGAAATTGTTGCGCCGATGCTGGAGTCAACGCGACCAGCGGCTGGATCCTAAGCGCTGGACGCGAGGAATACTGCAGCTGCGGAACACCCCGGGACCTGACGGACCGTCACCGGCACAGCTGGTGTACGGCAAGCCCGTACAGGATGCTCTCCCCGCCCACCGCCGGCAGTTCGCCGCGTCGTGGCAGCGCGCCTCGGACGCCGTAGAAACAGCCGCTGCCCCCCGTCGGGAAAAGATTGAGCAGGCCTACAACCAGCACGCGCGGGACCTACAAGACCTGAGTATTGGCAACCAGGTGGCGGTGTGGGACCCCAGGACCCGCCGATGGGACCGGTACGGGGTGGTTGTAGAGAAACAGCCATACCGCCGATATCTAGTTCGTCTGTCGAGCGGCCGAGTGCTAGCGAGAAATCGCCGTCACCTCCGACGCCGGTACGGCCACGCGCCACCCGATTTCACACCGTCCGACACGATGCCACAGGCGGTATCGCCAGGGCACCGTCCGCACGATCGGGGCAACTCTACGCCGGCCGAGGCGGAGCCGACGCCGACTGAAACATCACCAACGTCTGACCGATCGGCACCCGGACCTCTCCAGGCACCGCCAGCATCCGCAGAGCACGGCGCGGCGACCAGGCAGGCGCCCTCTCTGCCTCGCAGATCGCAGCGCACGAGTCGTCGCCCCCGACGGCTCATCGAAGAAATGCAGTGACGTCACAACCGATTCGTGTAACCGTTCCGCCGTGGGAAGGGGAGATGTTGGAGTCGTGCCCCACCCACAACTAACCCTGTAACCGCCCCTGCCGGGCAGTCAGTCGGCGGGATCATGCCCGCCGCCGCGCCGGTATCTGGGGCCGCCCCTGCGTGGCAGCCGCCCGGTTGTAGCCCGCGGCGGTGTCGGGCCGGCCGCACGGTGACCGCGGCGTGCAGGCCGGCGGGCCGGGTAGTCTCCGGTCAGAGCCCCACGCACGTGGTCGTGTCTGTACCTATTGCATGTTTGCCGTTACCTTGAATATAGCTATAAGTTTCTTTACTTGTTTGGCCGGGACTACCACAAACATTAAAGGGAAGTGTCGACTCCTTTGTCTAACTCCTTTGATTTTGAATGTGCGACTCTAAGATTGTATGAGCGTGATAGGGAGGTCATGCTCTACCTGTGTGCCAATTTGCACGCACATCAGAATAGTCTGCTGTTTGACCTTAAACATATGACCTGCTCTAAATCCTTCGATTTTGAATGTGCGACTCTAAGATTTCATGAGCGTGATAAAGAGGTTATGTTCTACCAGTGTGCTAATTTGCATGCAAATCGGAATAGTCCGCTGTTTGACCTTAAACCTATCTGACCTGCTCTAACTCCTTTGATTTTGAATGCGCGACTCTAATATTTTACCAGAATGATCACTAGGTCGTGATCTATCTGTGTACCAATTTTGAAGCTAATCCATATAGTCCGCGAATGTATTTCCGAATGTGAATGTGAATGTGAGCCAAAAGGGCACGCGTGTTTATTTTGATTATAAAATTATATTTATGATATTTATTATAATTGCAAATTCCAAGTTCCAAAAGCATTAATGACTTTACGTTTCACTTTTTTAAGCGAATAGAACATTTATTTTGATTTTGCATTAGGTATTATTTTTTATAAAGCATGATGTGGAATAAAGCGGCGCCGATGCAACAGTGATATTTGGGACATGCGGAGGCAAATGTTTGTTTATGATTTAGTTTTTGATATGGTATAGCCTAGAAATTAGGAAAAGGTGGGTACCTTTTGATAATTTTTCGTGTGGAAAAGGTGTGCGTGTACTGTGTGGTTTATGAACCAAAGTATGAGTTAGTTACCTGTTCTAAGTATTTAGGTACCTACCCTACCAGTAACCCTACCAGTTCCAAGGTATTTACCTAGTTAGGGCTGATTGAACAGTGGCTTTGGGCCCACTGGAGTTGGACACAAAGCCTCGCTTTCTTTACGCATAGATGAATTACAGGCTACAGCCCAGGACACAGAGCTCATATAATTGGCCATTAAGTGCCTGGTTTGTCCACAGGGCACAGATGAATGCTGGGCCGCTGGCATATTTTGTGGACAGTTTATGCTGTTCGACCAAAAAAGAATGATTCTTTGAGCAATGAATGATTCAATCAGCCTATTTTCTCTGTATGAATGATTCAATCAGTGACTCACAACAGGTTTGCGCATGAGGTGAATCGATTCATGAGTCATTCATTTGAAATAAGAATGATTCAATCAAAAGTAGTCGATTCACATTGAATCATTGACAAGTCTGCTTCAAACACCCTATCACCCCTAAAAAAAATGCCCATCACCCCTGGATTTTTTTCGGTTGAAACTGCACGAATCGCGCCATCATATTGTCTGTACTTGTATGATCAGATCCCTACTTTGGCAGATATGGCCAAAGTAAGGGTCGGCGATCTCAATTTCGGCACTCGCAGCAGCCTCAGCGATTTAATTTTGATTCGCCACCTGACTTCATGATCTAAAATTGGATTAGCCGGCTGACTACCGCTCTAAAAATGTATTTCACACTGTGGTCGTTGCGTCGCGGAATCAATATTTAGATCGTCATTTACGTGGAATAAGGGGAATTACCGAATATGGTCTCATTTATTATTCCGACATATTGATGGACAACATGTTCTCCGACACTTTTTAACCTCCGAGTATGCGTATGTTGCTCCGAATTGTCCTAATGACAGGCCTCACAGTTCGATACTGCATGTATGCCCAAATATGGGCATAACAAAATCTAAAAATTGATTGATTGCATGCCTTGAGAGTGCATGGTCATGGCTCAGTAGAATATCGTTCCGCTAACCGTCTGGCACGTTCGGCCTTTCGTGCAGAAAAGAAACTGCACACTAGCAAACAAATTAAAGAGCAGGGACGAGCGAGCGTCTGGAAGTGTGCCAAAAACATAGTGGGGAGTAAGAGGCCTAGCGCACAGGTGCTGCCATCTGCTTCCGCCGATACCCTGAACGACTTTTTTGTCGAAGTGGGGCCCAGGGTGGCGGCGGAACTGGCAAGCTACGGCCCGGCTCCCTCACTCCCCACTCGCTTACCGAGAGTGGGGACGTGTGCCTTCACCTCACCCCATCAGTCTTAAATCGCTGCATAATATCATGTTCAGTATGCGAAATTCTTCTGCACGCGGCGATGATGGAATTTGCATTCGCGTCTTGAAACTTGCATTTAATACCATTGGCCATGTACTGCTCCATATCATTAACCTTTGCATCACCACCTCCGACATCCCCGTCCTCTGGAAACACTCAATCGTCCACCCGATTTACAAGTCGGGCGATCCCTCTGACCCCTCAAACTTCCGTCCCATTTCTATACTTCCGGTTATTTCCAAAATAGTTGAGCGGGCGGTCCAACGTCAGCTCTACTACTACCTATCCGCTAACCACCTACTCTCACCCACCCAGCACGGGTTTCGCCCGCGGCATTCCACTGAGACGGCTCTCACCTGCATTTCTGATGAAATATTTTTGGCTTTTGACACTGGCAAAATTTCACTTCTTTGTCTCATAGATTTAAGTAAATGTTTTGATGTCATTGACCACGACAAACTTCTCTTCAAGCTCCAGACTCTCGGCATTAATACTACTTGGTTTCAAAACTATTTAAATGGTCATACCCAGAGTGTTAGCTATACCGGCTCAGACGGAAAATTCCAAATTTCTTGCCCTCGAGCTATCAATCAGGGAGTATTCCAAGGTTCGTCCCTCGGCCCTATCCTCTTTTGCGCTTTTGCCAATGACCTGAGTCTCCATGTAGCCGATGCATTCGTAGTGCAGTACGCTGACGACACTCAGGTCTTAGTCTCAGAACCCAAATCTTGCCTGCCAGCGCTTATCGCTCGCATGGAATCTGCTCTATCTTCTCTTGGCGGCTATTTTCACAGCAACGGCCTCAAATTTACGGTTAACTTCCGCGGTACTTCCCTGACCCCCACTACTCAAGTAAAAAACCTTGGAGTTATCTTTGATCAGCATCTCTCGTGGGACCCTCATGTGACTGCCGTCTCACGTAAATGCTGCGGCATCCTGACTGGCCTGTCCCACCTCAGACACTACCTTCCACCCGAAACCCTCCCGAAAATCGTCAACGCCCTCGTGATCTCCCACATCCGATACTGTCTGGTTGTTTACGGCAACGGCTCCGCCAAAAATCACCTTCGCATCGAGAAGGTTATTAACTTTGCGGCTCGAGTCATCTCGGGAAAACGTAAATATGACCACATATGAGAGAGAGAGAGATACATTTTTATTTCATTTTCGCTTTACACATCGGACGTACATGTTTGCGATTGGCGCACAAGCGCTCACAGGCACTTAAATCAGGCGCCGCTCGCTACCGACAAGTGCATAAGTCCGCACTCTATTCTCAGGTCACTCATGTGATCTATTACAATAAGCTCACACTCTACTCTACAATATGTCAAGTACAAACTAACTCGCTAGCTCACACTTCCTAATCAAAATTAAACTCCTACTCACTATGCATTCGCTCTGATCGGCACACACTACTAAATACATCGGAAGAAAGGTCACAAGATAATTCAATATATACACAGATAGGTACCTAGCTACCTATTCGTCATGGTGAACAGTTAACTGATGCTGACCGCACAGCCACTGGCGTCACATGCCGCGGCCCGCTCTGTGCCTAGCCGCTCCAAGTTGGATGTTTTGACTGACTCCCTCTGAGAATCGAATGTGAGAAACTATTTAAATCTATGGGTTTTGAAGCAAAAGTTTTGAAGGGCGATGGCCACACGCATAGCGATATTTCCTTTGCCCTGTGGCCCGTTTAAGAGTATTTCGGTTTGGTTGGTCGCTGACAGATTGTCAAAGTCCTGATTCAAGAGGAGACTCAGGGTCTGGAAAAGTTCGTCCCTGGGTTCCGCATACCGTGGACAACGTAGTAGGTAATGATCAGTGTCCTCTCTTCTGTGGCCGCACATGCACTCCGGCGATGTAGCCTGGCCGATATAAAACCTATGGGCGTTGAGGGAGGAAGTCTTCAGTCTGATTCTCGTGTGCAAAGTGTTGCCTCTTTTAGAGCCATATGAGTTGAAGGGGCTTGGCTTTACGGGACTCATTAAACGCATAATATTATTTCTGAAGTTCATATGGCTGTCGGGAAGGCGGTATTCTGATGGCAATTCATTCCAGGTTTGTGTGGTGCTGGGTATAAATGAGTGGGAGTAGGCGGCGGTACGTGAGATGGGTTGTGTGATCAAATGATCGTTTGTATTGCGTAGCGGCCTACATGCGACAGTTTCTCTGGCATTTGGGACTATGGCTTTGATGAATTCGGGAATTGTAGGGTCATATACTAACTTGTGGAAAAGCAGGAGCCGATGCGTTCGGCGTCGGTCGGCCACACTACTCCACCCCAGCTCCTTCCTAAGACCATCGACTGGTGTGCGGCGGAACGTGCCGGTGATAAGCCTGGCAGCCCGGTTTTGGGCTTTTTCTAATCGTTTGCTGTCAAACGTGGTCAAGTTTCCGTCATATACAGCGCTGCAATATTCGAGGTGGGGTTGTACGTATACGGTGTATATTTGAAGCAACACGTTTCGCGGGATGTACGGCGCGATTTGATAAAGTGGGCTCAGCGCTCGGTTGAATTTCAGCAGTGTTTCATTCACGTGATGCTTGAATTTTAGATCGGACGAAAATGTTAGGCCAAGGTGCTTGTGTTCATTGGTAGGGCAAATCAGCTGGCCTCCGAAGGTAAGTGTGGGAGCTCTAGCGTTCCTTCGGTTCGAGAAGGTCTGCTGTGCTGTTTTATTTGCATTAAATGTTATCACCCACTTGCTACCATAGTTGTGTATAGCATTCAGGTCGTCCTGTAATTCAAGCTCTTTGGCACGTAAGTTACCAGGCGTATGAGAGCAGTGGAGGGAGCTGTCGTCAGCAAAGTGCAGCATGTGATTTGACGTGATGTTACTGAGCCCGTTCAGGTACATAATGGCAAGCAATGGGCCCAGAACCGAGCCCTGTGGTACTCCGGCCTTCAGGGTTAATGGAAGAGACTGGTCAATGCCAACCTGTACTAGCTGGCTTCGACCGTCAAGATAAGATTTTAACCAACAGAGCACTTGGCCCCTGATTCCAAACTCAGATTTACATTTTGCCAGTAGGCCGTTATGCCAAATTTTCTCGAAGTATCTGGAAATGTCTAGGTAGACAATTGTGAAGCCTTCTGATTGGTCGAGTGATTTGTAGAGCTTATCCGTGAGGTAGACAAGCTGCACCTGGGTACTGTGGCCCGGCCGATAGCCACTCTGATTGTCAGTGAGAAGATGATGTGTTGTAATGTGTTCATAAAATATTTTGAAGACGAGTTTTTCGAGGATTTTTGATAAGCATGGTAGCAGGCTAATGGGTCTGTAGTTTTTCAAATCTGATGGCGACCCCTTTCTCTTAAACACTGGTTTAACATTGGCCCTTTTCCAGAGACTTGGATACTTCCCCGTAGCAAGGGATTTGTTGAAAATTTTCGCCAGCGGTTCGGCAATATAAATAGCCGTCATTTTCAGGAGTCGTGTCGGTACCTTGTCTGGTCCGCATGATTTGGAGGCATCAAGGCCGTTTATTACGTTGAGTACCTCGTATGGAGTGAACACAATGGTGGCAAGGTGGTGTGGCGTTTTAGGCTGGGTGTTTTCGTAATCGCTGAGGTGTACATGATGCAATGTGGTTAGGTGGATATTGGTTTGGGCACAGAAATACGAATTTAATGCTTCAGCCTTTAGGTGATTATCATTAATGATCACTCCGTCCTCAGCTATGAGTGGGGGTATCGTAGTGTCTCGCCTGAATCCGGTAATATTTTTTAGAATAGTGTGATATTTAAATGGGTCTTTTTTGTTTTCAAGGAGACTGTTTACTGCCAATCGTGAACGGCCCGATCGCGGTAGGTGTACTAGGCAGGACGATCAGCTGTTTGTGCCTGGGGCGCGTACTGAGGCCGGGAAAAGGAGATTCGGGTATCGAGCCGCCCACATGATGAACTCACTGCCTCCGGATTTCCCTACGATGTCTGTGGGACGGTTTAGGAGGGCGCTCAAGGTCGAGCTGCTCACATCGAACCATGTTACCTGATCTGACTGTGATGAGTGTCGTACGCTGTGCTGTGTGTCATGTGTCATGTCTAGATTAGTTCATTTTAAAAGAGTGATTTATTTTTATCCGTTTGTTCGCCCTATTTACAACTGACTGAAAACCGTAATAGCCACTGTTTTTGTGGATGGTTTGCTTTTGGTACAATACAATAAATACAATTGATCTATTTTGTATCGCCTCTGTAGTTTGCCCAACTGACATGTTGAGAGAAGACGTAAAATGGATGCAACATAAGGTACGGAACGTTTCACGTCAATATCTATCATAGTTTTCAAGATACTGAGAAAATCCGGGAGGGGCAGATTCTGCCCCCCCGGGGGGGGGGGGGGGGGGCGGAGTAAGGAAGAGGCATATTTGACCCGTTTAATTGACATATTGGATTGCCGCCCCTTTGGACCATGCCGACCCTGTTACCGAGGAAATATGCCGCCCTCGGGCCTGAAGCCCCCTGCCTTAGAAAATCTTGGATCCGCCACTGAGAGCAGGTCATATGTTTAAGGTCAAACAGCAGACTATTCTGATGTGCATGAAAATTGGCACACTGGTATAGAGCATGACCTCCCTATCACGCTCATAAAATCTTAGAGTCGCACATTCAAAATCAAAGGAGTTAGACAAAGGAGTCGACACTTCCCTTTAATGTTGATTGATTGAATCAAGATTGAATCATTCATTATGGTAATGTTGAGTGATTGAATCATGATTGAATCATTCATTATGGTAATGTTGAGTGATTGAATCATGATTGAATCATTCATTATGGTAATGTTGAGTGATTTAATCATGATTGAATCATTCATTATGGTAATGTTGAGTGATTGAATCATGATTGAATCATTCATTATGGTAATGTTGAGTGATTGAATCATGATTGAATCACTCATTATGGTCCGTGAATCACTGTGAATCGATTCATGACAAATATGAATCATTGACAAGTCTGGGTAGTACGCTTACTAGCCCGGTTACGACGGGGGCAGTCACGCTTACTAGCCCGGTTACGACGGGGGCAGTCACGCTTACTAGCCCGGTTACGACGGGGGTAGTCACGCTTACTAGCCCGGTTACGACGGGGGTAGTCACGTTTACTACCGCAAATACCAGGGTTCAGCGACGGTTACTAACCCTGGTACTAGGGGTATAGTAAGTGGTACTACCTCTCTTACCAGAGGAATTCCCTTTCTTACTAGCCCACTTACCACATATCCACCAGTTACTGCAGCTTTTGCGTTGACTATTTTTCGCCCGAATATCTCAACAACAGGCAATTTTTTCCGGAACGAGATTTATTCGTACAGTAAACCGAGTTGAAACATCTGACATGACAGTTATTACAGCAAACACGCAGCTGATCGTCTGCTCGGGAACGCCCCCGAGCAGGCGATCACCGTGTTTTGCGCGATTGCAGTCAAACAGAAACAACTACTCCAAATCATATTCCACTGTCATCACTAGTAACTAGGTGGGGTGGGGAAGATCATACAATTTTATATTTGGTCATCCCATTGCCCCAGGTCACCCCAAAATATTTTGTATAACAAATAAAAAGTACCTATGGAACAAAACCACCAGTGGTGGAACTTTATGAAATCGGTTGGGGGGGGGGGGGGCCCAACGGCCGAAAGGTCAAGTTGACTTACTAAATGTCCAATACTATATGTATATATGTACAATACTATATGTATATGTATATAGAGTGTATAATTATTATATAATATACTTATTATAAAACGATTACAATTATTACAATTATGAAACCCTTTTTTCCGTTTCATACGGGAAAAAAATACCCAAAACATTTTTTATCCAATTTCCTTCTTTCTGCCTATAAAATCGACATATTACTAGTTAACTGAAATTGATAGGCAAACACTGACAAGGACAGCAACACAATTTCGAAGCCGTTACATGTTAAATTATCGCCATCGGTGGCCAATTTCAAATGCATCTGAAAAACACGTTCCTCATCCATAATTGTCACATGCCAGCCGGAGTCGACAATAATTAACTGACTCCAACTCCGGCAAAAATCACCTACTCCAATAGACTCAGATGCCGAGTCCGAGTCTGCAAGACTGCTTCCGACCGACATGGTTCTCTCAGTCCGTTTAACCCGCGCACTGCAGGGGCTTTGCGCCGAACACGAACTGCAGGGGGGGGGGTTGATTTCCGCCCCCCCCTGAGATCTCGAAAACTACGCTACGTAGCTAGAAGCGGAAAACGGAATTTGATAGCTTGATACATGTTCTATCGAAAGTATTTCAGTATTGTTTTAGGTCAGGTCAAAATTGAGGTCACCAGAGGTCATCAAAGGTCAAATTTCCAGTTTTTTTCTTCCTGTTTTAGGACATCGCTCCAGAAATTCCCATATATCTCAAAAACTATGCTAGTTAGAAACAAACCAAAAAAAGCAAACGCCAGCCAGTGAAATTTGCAATCGCAAAGGTGTCCTCAAATTTGATCTCAGGTCAATATTTGAGGCCTCAGAGGTCAAAAAAGAAAACATGACGTTTTTTTGCTAAATCGTTTTTCGCTATGATATACGTGGTGACTTAAAAATTTGACCTCAGGTCAAGTGGTGACCCAAGTATGGCATGTTCATTTAAGAAGACGTGTCTCGACGAGACAAACACATTGGTGTCTGTTTCACTCCTCTATCTTCATTATGTCGGGAGTTATTGCCAAAAAAAGTGATGGTGACCTCGCATGACCTCAAATGACCCAATATGGGTCACTGAACAAAACTTACACTTGGATCATCAAGAATATCCTATAATAACATGATACATCAGTAATTGGACTAATATCATGGATATCCTTAGCATTTGTATATTTCCCCATTGACTTATTATGGGGAGGCTACGAAATTGACCTGACCTTAGGTCACCGATATCAAAATTCCGAGATAAACGAATTATAAGTACTTATGCCCTCATGACATTCTGTAAGTTTCAAACTGATCGGTGAAAAACTCTGGCTTTGGCACAACTGCAAACATTTTTGGAGGTGGGGTCACTTGACCTGGTCTGGTGACCTGACCTGAGATGACCCGAGGATATTTTTTTTCTTCAAAGTGTGCGCAATTGATGTCCTGACAGATGCGCGAAAACCCGGCGGCGCTGCGCGCCGCCGTTTTTTCGTTATCCTTGAAAAACCTGAGGGGGGGGGGGGCGGAAATCAACCCCCCTGCAGTGCGCGGGTTAAGGGCTCTCCAGAATGACCGAGAGCTTTCTTAGACTTGCACAGGGCCCTCTTAGGTCTGACAATGGCCCTCTTAGACAAGCGTAAGGCCCTCTTAGACAAGCGTAAGGCCCTCTTAGACAAGCGTAAGGCCCTCTTAGACAAGCGTAAGGCCCTCTCAGATCAGACGGTGGTCATCTCTGGTCGACCGATAATCCTCTCAAAGAAGCGGAGGGTCCTCTCTTAGGGCCTTAAGGCTCTCTTAGGCCTGAAACGCCCCCCCCCCCCTCCTGGACGATTAAGGGTCCTTTCAAACTGGTAAACAGATATCTCAGACAGGCGCAGGGCCCTCTCAGGCTTGACAAAGGTAATTTCAGAACGACAAGGACCCCCAAGGCTCTACGGCCTGGAAGGTACTGTCTCAAACCAACTGAGGCTCATACCGCCGGGTTCTTTCCGGTCTAGACAATGGCCCTCTAAGACCAGCCTGGGGCCCGCTCACTCCTGGCAAGGCTCAAGAGCCACTCGAGCCGACCGATGGTACCCTCAGGTCGACTGAGTTCTCCTTCAGGCCAACCAAGGGCCCCTTCAAGCCGGCCAAGGGCCTCTCAAATCGACCGAGAGCCCTCTAAGGCCGACAGAAGAGCCCCACAGGCACACTAGGGACCCCTATAGGCCGACTGAGGGCCACTCAGGCAGACTAAGGGCCCCTCAGGCCAACCGAAGACCTCCTCAAGCTGACCGAAGGCCCCTCAGGTCGAAAAATCACCTAAAACTGACCTTAGGCACCTTAGGCCGAAAAGGGGTCTTCTCAAGTCGACTAAGCCAACTGAGGGCCCTTCAAGGCAAACGAGAGCCCCCTAAAGCCGTCAGAGGACCCCTCAGGCAGATGATGACCCCTTCAGGCCGACCAAGGGCCCCTCAGACCGAAAAGCCCCTTCAAGCTGACTGAGATCCTCAGACCAAACGAGAGCCACTCAGGACGACCGAGGGTTCCACAGGCCAACAGAGGGCCCCCTCAAGCTGACCGAGGGCCCCTCAGACCAAGCGAGGGTCCTCAGGCCCACTCAGGGTCCCCTCACGCGGACCGAGGTCTCCTCAGGCATACCGAGGGCCACTCAGACCGACTGAGGTCCCCTCAAACCGACAAAGGGTCCCTCAGGCCGACAAAGAGCCCTTCAGGCCGAACTAAAAGCTCATCGGGCCAACCAAGGGTCCCCTCAACCCGGCCGAGGTTCCCTCAAGTCGATCGAGGGCCCCTAAAGTCGACCGAGGGCCCCTCAGGCCCAGAGCTTCCATCCAGGCCGACCGAGGACCCCTCCAGGCTGACAGAGGCCCCCTTAGGCCGAAGAAGAGCTCGTCAGTCCGACTGGACACCCCTCTGACTGGCCGACGAAGGGCCGGCCGAGGTTTGATCAAGTCGACCGAGCCACCTCCCCCCCCCCCTAGTCGACCGAGGGCCCTCAGGCCGATCAGGCTGACAGAGGTCCCCTTCCCCTCCCCCCCCCTCAGGCCGACAGGGGGACCCTCAGGCCAAATAATGGCTCCTTAGGCCGACTGGAACCCCCACGGATGGACGAATGACTCCTTCAAGTCGACGGAGTGCCACTTCAGGTCGACCGAGTTCCCCTCCAGGCCCAACAAGGCTCGCTCAGGCTGACCGAGGGCTCGTCAGGTCAACCAAGGACACATTCAGGTCAACCTCGGTTAACCTCCTGGAAGAGACATGTACCCCTAGGCCGCGATGACCCGATGCTCTTTGATGGTACGATCCCCTCGACGTTCCTCCGTATCAAACTAGTATTTTAGCACGGATGTTAGATACTTAGGATATTGCAATACCAGGGAGCCAAAAAGGCTGCATAAACTATCAGCCTTATTTCAGGCAAAAAATAAATTTACAACAAATTCTATTGAACGCCATTTAAAGGAAATAGTTCACCTTCGGAAAATTTTCAGAACACGAATTTATTATATTTTTTAATACAGTTTCTTTTTTTCTTTTCGAAAATGGTCCTACATCGCGCCAATTCAGGACAGAAGGTCGTAAATTATTAAGTTTATAGTGTGCGTTATTGGTCTGCGCATGCTCCCTGGCAGTGCTGGCACTTTCAGACGGTACGGTACATCATATATGCGCCGCATTCCTTCGTCAAAAAGTCAAATATCTTCGGCTGGAGAGTCTTTTCAGCCAAGAAAAGTTGCAGATAAGGATTTCTCAACACGGGCTACAAAACTGCTATTTCAGTTCAAAACCCCATGTTGAAGGTGAACTATTTCCTTTAAATAGAGCACTCCGATCGCTAATTCGTCATTCTCCCCTCCGCTATTCGCTAATCTGAACGCTTGAACCTTGTATCTACAGACTTGTTAGCATAAGAGAATCCATGCTGCCAACTTACCCATATCATAATCGAAAAGCAGTCGCAGATGGAATCACAATGCTCGTATACTTGTAAGATGGAATACTCGGGATGGTATCACATCTTGACAGTGTCTTGGCATTATGAAATTTGGGCGGAAAATGACACCCTACTATTTTTTACTATTTTTCCACTCTTTTTCACAAGTAAGTTTTCCTCCGAATTTTCCACTCCTTATTCTAAAATGTATTGGATAATTTAAACTCTATACTGATTTATGGATGTAATGGTAGGACAAGACAGGGAAAGACAGATCAAAATTGGCATAGGTAATAACTAATTCTGGTGAGCGGGTAATTGGACACTGATCAAGCCGAATACAATGGATTTTGGTTGAATTTTCCACTTTTTATGCTTATTTTTAGCCAAAATTTTCCATTCCGCACCTAAGCTCCAAAGCAATCCTAGGACCCTGCATCTTGATATGATGAAATACGCAAAATTCAAAACAACAATCTGTACAGATAGTCCTTGAAATTTTAGAGGGGCACACATTTTGGAAAACATTGGGGGGGCCCGGAGCACCATTGGGGGGGGGGGGGCTCAGCTCAGCATTGGGGGGGGGGGGGGGGCTCGGGCCCTCCCAAAGAGATACAAAGTTCCGCCCCTGAAAACCACCTACCTATATGATAATTATTGTTAATACTATTGTAAATACATATTACTGAGAATATGTATTGATACACATTTACTATTTAGTTCCACATGAGAAAAGACATATTCAAATCATATCATTGGTAGTTTTGGTAGTTAACAAATATTGTATTTTATGCAATTATAATTATACAAGTACCCAACACAACACAAGAAAAAACATTTTGCAAAGAACTCTTAAATGGCCTAAGACCTTATCCCAGAATGCAAACCTGTCTAGTTCCACTTCAACTTCTTATCACAATAGCTCCATAATTTATATATCAATAATTTAATCATAAAATCATAATTTAGATATGGCCTTGCATAATTCCACGTGACACCCTCCCAACAACACTTTCCAACCCCCAATTCCAACCATACGTTCCAAACAAATGTGTTTTGATGCGTCACATTTGTGACCAATTCGCCAGGCCTGGGCCGTAAAAGATCACGTGTGTCAATTCAGCAGCAGATCGATGTTCGCGAATGTGTCACTTTGACAGATATTCACAACTTCACACATCAGAATCGCGACGCCCCAGAATTGCGTGAAGAATTGTTCATGTTCGTATTCGAAAATAAGCTGTAATATCAAATCCTAACCCTTGGGGCCAGTTGAAGTTTAGTTTTTTTTTTGTAATAACTCCATCAGCCGACATCCTCAATATGTTAGGACATTTTCATTTTGGTGATTTTAAGTCATTTATGGTGATAAAGTTAGTCATTTCGGTGACGGGATTAATTGTGTGCGCCGTTTTGAGCTCAACGATTCGCAATTGTCAAATACTTCAGCCGCCATTAGGCGCCGCAGCAGTGAAGTTGTACCAGGGCAGTTGTACGGCCTTGGCCTTGCCAGTGCAGTAGCTTTGTTTCTCTGTGCCCAATGTCTGTATAAATATGTGCCAAGGCCGTATAAGAATGGCTCCGTGCGTGTGGCTGGCTTGGATGTTAGTTATAGATATATTGGCTTGGATAGTGAGGAAACCGAGGATATACTCTATAATTTAAGACAGGTTGATGATTGTGTTTTTGTCATTCAAGATATGATTGTCACTCCCAATGTTTTTAGTACGTTTGTCATACTAAATGTCCAGGGAAACTTGCCTTTTTCCCATCATCCTGTGAAGTATATTTATTATTTACTAGTCCATGTCAACATTGATCAAATAGGTAGTAGGTTACGTACCTCAACCTTGTTTGTATAAGCTATTACAATTACAACCCAAACATTGCATCGTGCGATGTTGAGTGACTTATTACATACTTATTACATACTTGTTTTTAAAACTTATTTTAAACTGCTCATTTGGACTTGCGTGATCCTATCATGCTTTTTATTTTTGCAAACCACCAAAGATGAAAGAAGTACACTCACCTTGACCTGTTCCACTCTCCTGTTAGTCTGTTGTTGATTATTTATCTCAAGTTCCGACTTTAATTCTTTACTGTGGGATTTCTTTACTCAATGGTCCATATATATCCATTATCCATTGGTGTTTCAATGGGGTGTGTTAAAATAATGAAAAATGCACATTGCAAACTATAGATATTCCTGTTAAAAGATTTTAAGTGTAGAATGAAGTATACATGCAGATTGCTAGCTGCCGAGTGCCGGGCCTGGCGGGTGCTGCCACATGTGGCCGGGCTTGATGCCGGTCCCAACTCATGCATGAACGGTGGCGGTGCGGGGCCGGTTCCTGTTTTTTTTTGGAAATGTTTGCATCTCTACTCAAGACAGCCGTACAGGCGCTGACCTCAATTCTTATTGTGGGCGCCGTATCAGCACGACTGTCTTCTAAATACGCTATGCCCATCGGGACAATTGCTTGCTCGACAATTAAGTCGTTGCTCTTCTAAACTTGTCTCAGGAAAGAGTGACGTGGTGCACCGCGGACTTCATCTTCCCCTTCCCCAAAATCTTCAGAGGACTCATCTGAGCAGCTTCTGCAAACACAAATAAATCGTTCCCGGTAAACAACACAACTGAAAGCGTCTTGTTTTTTTACACGGTTGATTGTACCTTATGATGCTTTAAATTATGCTTTGAATTCATATGTATAATTAATTCATCGTCCCTTCACGTACGTCCGCTTAGAGCTTTACATTGTTTTGTTTCCTCAGTAGGTATAGCCATAGGTACTTACTAGAGATGCAAACATTTCCAAAAAACAGGAACCGGCCCCGCACCGCCACCGTTCATGCATGAGTTGGGACCGGCATCAAGCCCGGCCACATGTGACAGTACCCGCCAGGCCCGGCACTCGGCAGCTAGCAATCTGCATGTATACTTCATTCTACACTTAAATTTTTTAACAGGAATATTTATAGTTTGCAAGGTGCATTTTTCATCATTTTAACACACCCCATTGAAACACCAATGGATAATGGATATATATGGACCATTGAGTAAAGAAATCCCACAGTAAAGAATTAAAGTCGGAACTTGAGATAAATAATCAACAACAGACTAACAGGAGAGTGGAACAGGTCAAGGTGAGTAGACTTCTTTCATCTTTGGTGGTTTGCAAAAATAAAAAACATGATAGGATTACGCTAGTCCAAATGAGCAGTTTAAAATAAGTTTTAAAAACAAGTATGTAATAAGTATGTAATAAGTCACTCAACATCGCACGATGCAATGTTTGGGTTGTAATTGTAATAGCTTATACAAACAAGGTTGAGGTACGTAACCTACTACCTATTTGATCAATGTTGACATGGACTAGTAAATAATAAATATACTTCACAGGATGATGGGGAAAAGGCAAGTTTCCCTGGACGATTTTAGTATGACAAACGTACTCAAAACATTGGGAGTGACAATCATATCTTGAATGACAAAAACACAATAATCAACCTGTCTTAAATTACAGAGTATCCTCGGTTTCCTCACTATCCAAGCCAAGATATCTATAACTAACATCCAAGCCAGCCACACGCACGGAGCCATTCTTATACGGCCTTGGCACATATTTATACAGACCTTTGGGCACAGAGAAACAAAGCTACTGCACTGTCAAGGCCAAGGCCGTACAACTGCCCTGGTACAACTTCACTGCTGCGCCTAATGGCGGCTGAAGTATTTGACAATTGCGAATCGTTGAGCTCAAAACGGCGCACACAATTAATCCCGTCAGCGAAATGACTAACTTTATCACCATAAATGACTTAAATCACCAAAATGAAAATGTCCTAACATATTGAGGATGTCGGCTGATAGTTATTTATTTTTAAAAAATAGTTATTTATTAGTTATTTTAGAAAAAAACTAAACTTCAACTGGCCCCAAGGGTTAGGATTTGATATTACAGCTTATTTTCGAATACGAACATGAACAATTATTCACGCAATTCTGGGGCGTCGCGATTCTGATGTGTGCAGTTGTGAATATCTGTCAAAGTGACACATTCGCGAACATCGATCTGCTGCTGAATTGACACACGTGATCTTTTACGGCCCAGGCCTGGCGAATTCGTCACAAATGTGACGCATCAAAACACATTTGTTTGGAACGTATGGTTGGAATTGGGGGTTGGAAAATGTTCTCTCAGTGTACGTGAAAGGTGAACGTTGGAAATATACTTCCAGATTGAGCGACTGCGTTTTGTCATTTCTCATTGAAACATGGTTGGTAGCACTGAGTAGGGTAGGTGGTATGATCGTGGTAAGGGTTACCAGGGTAGGCGGTACAGCTATGGTAACCTGTTAGTAACCTTAACTAGCCTACTATGGTAAGGTACTGGTAACATGGGTGGTATGCGTCACCAGGTGGTAACCAACCCCCCTGGTAGAAGTTGGAACTAATGGGTTACCATAGTAACCTAGTCAAATTTTAGTTCAGTGTGCAGTGTCAATAACCCCAAATAAGCGATGTGAGTAGGCACACTCCCTGTAATGTTCGATTCGAGTGAAGGGATACAAGTTGGGCGATACAAACGAAAAGCACGACAGACAATTTAAAACACGCATCGCACACACACAAGAAATCATGGTAACTATGTTAATACAACGTACGAAGTCAAGCTTTCACACACCGTCGTTAAATTTTCGAGTTGGGATTTTAGCACGGCGAGGCTCCGGGAGGCCATAACGGCCGGCGTCAGGTGGTTCCAAGACGAGGCCGCCCTATAGGAGAAAAAAAAACTGCGCGACCATGGATAGCCGGAAAGCGGGCAGCTCTAGAGCACCAGTCACTGCAGCCCGCGTGAGGCGCTCACTCACAGCGATGCGAGGGGTGAATAGCGATCGGACCGCTGCCGGGGCGCGGGCATCGTTTAAAGGATACAAGTTCACCTTCGGAAAAAAATCAGAACCCGATTTTATTATCTTTTTTAATACAGTTTCTTTTTTTCTTTTTAAAAATGGTCCTACATCGCGCCAATTCAGGACAGAAGCTTGTAAATTATGAATTGTATCGTATGCGTTATTGGTCTGCGCATGCTCCATGCAGTGCTGGCACAATTCAGACGGTACGGTGTATCATATATGCGCCGTATTCCTTCGCCAAAAAGTCAAATATCTTCGGCTGGAGAGTCTTTTCAGTCAAGAAAACAGTCAAGATAAGGATTTCTGAACACGGGCTACAAAACTGCTATCTCAGTTTAAAACTAATGTTGAAGGTGGGCTATTTCCTTTAAGGCTCTGTAGACGCCGATACAGTCGCGGCGCGCAACGAGGTCGCGTATACCACGCCAGCCTAGCGACTCCACGACCGGTGAAATATGATCACGACCCCGCGACGATCCTTGCCGCGAAATTTATCACCTTTTGTGCCCGGCTGAGGTGGCAGGCAGCAAGGCAGCTGAGGCCCCAGACGGAGAGGCAGTACAGTATGCGGGGGAACACGTGTGTCTGGATAAGGAGTTTGCGGGTCTCGGGTGTGAGGTGGTGACGAATTGTATACAGACAGAACAGGATGGAGTTGCACTTTTTGACTAAATTGGAAATGTGCTCCTCCCAGGACAAGTTACGGTCCATGCGCTGAGAGAAAAAGATACTATGGGTCTTACCAGCCCCCTAGTAAAGCCCTTCTACCACCCAAGATACCATCTTCGAGGCCTGGTACTAATGGTAGTATTCAGTACCAGGGTCTCACCCATGGTAGAGACCCTAGTACGATCTGCCTACTAGAGTGCCTACCAGGGGGCTCGCCCTTGAACCAGGTCTTGAACTACCCCCTGCATTCGGCACACGCGCGGCAAGCTGCCTACTAGAGTGCTTACCAGGGGGCTCGCCCTTATACCAGGCCTTTAAAGGAAATAGTTCACCTTGATTTTTTTTTTACCCAACACGATTTGATTATATTTTGTAATACAAATTATTTTTATATTGTCAAAAATGGCCTTATATCGCGCCGATTCAGGACAGAAGGCCGTGAATTTGTATTGTTTATCAAAACTATATGCATCCTCTCTGAGTCAGAGTCCTGACGTCACGCGAATGTAAACAATGGTTCAGCCAATCAGATTCGAAAGTAGTCGCGTAAAGATAGACTCGCATTGGAGATGTGCCAACCGGCGGCCGGCGATCGCTTGCTAGCACCAGCTGCAATCTGATTGGCTGATGGTATAGCCTCTGCCCGGTCTAGAACCAGTACAACATTCTTTCGCCAGCACCGCATTCCTTCGCCAAAAACTCAAATATATTCGGCTGGAGAGTCTTTTCAGTCAAGAAAACTTGCAGATAGGGGTTTCCCAACACGGGCTACAAAACTGCTATCTCAGTTTAAAACTAATGTTGAAGGTGAACTATTTCCTTTAACTACCCTCTGAATTCGGCACACGCGGCAGCCATCTTGATTCGCAAGCAGAAACTGCATGCGCTCAAGTGCATTCAAACTGCGTTGGCGTAAGTGCGTGTTGCGTCGGTACGTGTGTTGGAGGGGTGAAGTGTTAAGTTTCTCTGCATTGTACGTAATGCTTGCTGCTCTTTGTTATTAGTGGCAGCCATATCGATTCGCAACTGCAGAGACTTCGTGACGTAAGTGCGGAAGTGTTCCACCGTGAGTGCGGCTGCGTGCTACGTGTGTTGGATGGGCGAGTGTTCACATGTTAAAGGAAATAGTTCACCTTCGGAAAATTTATCAGAACAGGATTTTATTATAGTTTTAATACATTTTTTTCTTCAAAAATGGTCCTATATCGCGCCAATTCAGGACAGAAGGTCGTGAATTATTAAGTGTATGGTGTGCGTTATTGGTCTGCGCATGCTCCATGCAGTGCTGGCACCTTCAGATGGTACGGTATATTATATATGCGCCGCATTTCTTCGCCAAAAAGTCAAATATCTTCGGCTGGAGAGTCTTTTCAGACAAGAACAGTAGGGATTTCTCAACACGGGCTACAAAACAGCTATTTCAATTAAAAAACCCATGTTGAAGGTGAACTATTCCCTTTAAGTTGTAGTTTATGCTTGTTGCTCTTTGTTGGTATAGTGTATTAACTGCATTATGAACAGTTTTTATGGTATAATTTCCTAGTTAGTTACGTATGCAGGCAGAGGCATCATCTCCGAACTTTCAATTATTCTTGAACAATGTCAGCAAACTTCCCAGGAAATTTGGGGTAGAGTTTTGTTTGCTCCCATGTGATTTTGTTATGCATGTAAAACCCATTGCATGCATATTTGTATAGAATGAATCTGGTTGGAATACAGCAACCCAATTGGGCAGATCCAGGGTGCCAATTGGTCATGGCCCCCAAAGGTTCTGAAACCGTGTTTTGCCCCTCGGGGGCAAAACACGGTGATCGCCTGCTCGGGGGCGTTCCCGAGCAGGCGATCAGCCGCGTGTTTGCTGAAATAACTATCATGTCAGATGTTTCAACTCGGTTTACTGTACGAATAAATCTCGTCGCGGAAATGTCTCGTCTCGTGCTCCTCCCAGGACAAGTTACGGTCTATGCACTGAGAGAAAAAGATACTATGGGTCTTACCAGCCCCCTAGTAAAGCCCTTCTACCACCCAAGATACCACCCTTCGAGGCCTGGTACTAATGGTAGTATTCAGTACCAGGGTCTCACCCATGGTAGAGACCCTAGTACGATCTGCCTACTAGAGTGCCTACCAGGGGGCTCGCCCTTGAACCAGGCCTTGAACTACCTCCTGCATTCAGCACACGCGCGACAAGCTGCCTACTAGAGTGCTTACCAGGGGGCTCGCCCTTTTACCAGGTCTTTAACTACCCTCTGAATTCGGCACACGTGGCAGCGATCTTGACTCGCAAGCAGAAACTGCATGCGTTCACACTGAGAGAAAAAGTTACTAGGGGTGGTTAGTTTTGGGCTAGTGTCAAAAATTACGAGGCCTTTACTAACCACCCCTAGTAAAACGTACTAGGGGTATTGCCACCAGTTTTACTAGGGACCTGGTACAATTTACCAGCCCGAAAACCACGAGCTAGTCAAAGCGTACTAGCCCGGTTACGACGGGGGTAGTACGCTTACTAACCCCGTTACGACGTGGGTAGTCACGCTTACTAGCCCGGTTACGAGGGGGTAGTACGCTTACTAGCCCGGTTACGAGGGGGTAGTCACGCTTACTAGCCCGGTTACGAGGGGGTAGTCACACTTACTAGCCCGGTTACGACGGGGGTAGTCACGCTTACTACCGCAAATACCAGGGTTCAGCGACGGTTACTAACCCTGGTACTAGGGGTATAGTAAGTGGTACTACCTCTCTTACCAGGGGAATTCCCTTTCTTACCAGTCCACTTACCACATATCCACCAGTTACTGCAGCTTTTGCGTTGACTATTTTTCGCCCGAATATCTCAACAACAAGCAATTTTTTCCGGAACGAGATTTATTCGCACAGTAAACCGAGTTGAAACATCTGACATGACAGTTATTACAGCAAACACGCGGCTGATCGCCTGCTCGGGAACGCCCCGAGCAGGCGATCACCGTGTTTTGCCCCGAGCAGGCGATCACCGTGTTTTGCCCCCGAGGGGCAACACACGGTTTCAGAACCTTTGGGGGCCATGACCAATTGGCACCCTGGATCCGCCCTTGGGTTGCTGTATTGCAACAAGATTCATTCTATAAAAATATGCATGAAATAGGTTTCACATGCGTAACAAAATCACATGGAAGCAAACAAAACTCTACCCCAAATTTCCTGGGAAGTTTGTTGACATTGTTCAAGAATAATTGAAAGTTCGGAGATGATACCTCTGCCTGCATACGTATCTAACTAGAAAATGATACCATGAAAACTGTTAATAATGCAGTTAATACACTACCAACAAAGAGCAAAAAGCATAAAGTACAACTTAACAAGTGAGCACTCACCCCTCCAACACACGTAGCACGCACTCACGGTGGACCACTTCCGCACTCACGTCACGCTGTCTCTGCAGTTGCGAATCGATATGGCTGCCAGTACTAACAAAGAGCAACAAGCATTAAGTACAATGCAGAGAAACTTAACACTTCACCCCTCCAAAACACGTACCGACGCAACACGCACTCACGTCAACGCAGTTTGAATGCACTTGAACGCATGCAGTTTCTGCTTGCGAATCAAGATGGCTGCCGCGCGTGCCGAATTCAGAGTGTAGTTCAAGGCCTGGTAAAAGGGCGAGCCCCCTGGTAGGCACTCTAGTAGGCAGCTTGTCGCGCGTGTGCCGAATGCAGGGGGTAGTTCAAGGCCTGGTTCAAGGGCGACCCCCTGGTAGGCACTCTAGTAGGCAGATCATACTAGGGTCTCTCTCTCTACCATATGTGAGAGCCTGGTACTGAATACTACCATTAGTACCAGGCCTCGAAGGGTGGTACCTTGGGTGGTAGAAGGGCTTTACTAGGGGGGCTGGTAAGACCCATAGTATCGTGTTCTCTCAGTGCAAGTGCATTCAAACTGCGTTGGCGTAGTGCGTGTTGCGTTGGTACGTGTGTTGGAGGGGTGAAGTGTTAAGTTTCTCTGCATTGTAGTTAATGCTTGTTGCTCTTTGTTAGTAGTGGCAGCCATATCGATTCGCAGCTGCAGAGACAGCGTGACGTGAGTGCGGAAGTGTTCCACCGTGAGTGCGTGCTACGTGTGTTGGAGGGGTGAGTGCTCACATGTTAAGTTGTACTTTATGATTGCTGCTCTTTGTTGGTAGTGTATTAACTGCATTATGAACATTTTCCATGGTATCATCTTCTAGTTAGATGCGTATGCAGGCAGAGGTATCATCTCCGAACAATTATTGAACAATGTCAACAAACTTCACTGAGATAAAAAGATACTATGGGTCTTACCAGCCCCCTAGTAAAACCCTTCTACTACCCAAGATACCACCCTTCGAGGCCTGGTACTAATGGTAGTATTCAGTACCAGGCTCTCACCCATGGTAGAGACCCTAGTATGATCTGCCTACTAGAGTGCCTACCAGGAGGCTCGCCCTTCAACCAGGCCTTGAACTACCCCCTAAATTCGGCACACGCGTGACAAGCTGCCTACTAGAGTGCTTACCAGGGGGCTCGCCCTTTTACCAGGCCTTTAACTACCCTCTGAATTCGGCATACGCAGCCATCTTGATTCGCAAGCAGAAACTGCATGCGTTCAAGTGCATTCAAACTGTGTTGACGTAAGTACGTGTTGCGTCGGTACGTGTGTTGGAGGGGTGAAGTGTTAAGTTTCTCTGCATTGTACTTAATGCTTGTTGCTCTTTGTTAGTAGTGGCAGCCATATCGATTCGCAGCTGCAGAGACAGCGTGACGTGAGTGCGGAAGTGGTCCACCGTGAGTGCGTGCTACGTGTGTTGGAGGGGTAAGTGTTCACTTGTTAAGTTGTACTTTATGCTTTTTGCTCTTTGTTGGTAGTGTATTAACTGCATTATTAACAGTTTTCATGATATTATTTTCTAGTTAGATACGTATGCAGGCAGAGGTATCATCTCCGAACTTTCAATTATTCTTGAACAATGTCAACACACTAACCAGAAAATTTGGGGTAGAGTTTTGTTTGCTCCCATGTGATTTTGCTATGCATGTGAAACCCATTTCATGCATATTTTTATAGAATGAATCTTGTTGCAATACAGCAACCCAAGGGCGGTCCAGGGTGCCAATTGGTCATGACCCCCAATGGTTCTGAAACCGTGTTTTGCCCCTCGGGGGAAAAACACGGTGATCGCCTGCTCGGGGGCGTTCCCGAGCAGGCGATCAGCTGCGTATTTGCTGTAATAACTGTCATGTCAGTTTGTTTCAACTGTCATGTTTCAACTCGGTTTACTGTACGAATAAATCTCGTTCCTGAAAAAAATTGCCTGTTGTTGAGATATTCGGGCGAAAAATAGTCAACGCAAAAGCTGCAGTAACTGGTGGATATGTGGTAAGTGGGCTGGTAAGAAAGGGAATTCCCCTGGTAAGAGAGGTAGTACCACTTACTATACCCCTAGTACCAGGGTTAGTAACCGTCGCTGAACCCTGGTATTTGCGGTAGTAAGCGTGACTACCCCCGTCGTAACCGGGCTAGTAAGCGTGACTACCCCCTCGTAACCGGGCTAGTAAGCGTGACTACCCCGTCGTAACCGGGCTAGTATCGTACTACCCCCTCGTAACCGGGCTAGTAAGCGTGACTACCCCCGTCGTAACCGGGCTAGTAAACGTACTACCCCCGTCGTAACCGGGCTAGTACGCTTTGACTAGCTCGTGGTTTTCGGGCTGGTAAATTGTACCAGGTCCCTAGTAAAACTGGTGGTAATACCCCTAGTACGTTTTACTAGGGGTGGTTAGTAAAGGCCTCGTAATTTTTGACACTAGCCCAAAACTACCCACCCCTAGCACATTTTTATCTCAGTGTTCCCAGGAAATTTGGGGTAGTGTTTTGTTTTCTCCCATGTGATTTTGTTATGCATGTGAAACCTATTTCATGCATATTTTTATAGAATTAATCTTGTTGCAATACAGCAACCCAAGGGCGGATCCAGGGTGCCAATTGGTCATGGCCCCCAAAGGTTCTGAAACCGTGTTTTGCCCATGGGGGGCAAAACACGGTGATCGCCTGCTCGGGGGCGTTCCCGAGCAGGCGATCAGCCGCGTGTTTGCTGTAATAACTGTCATGTCAGATGTTTCAACTCGGTTTACTGTGCGAATAAATCTCGTTCCGGAAAAAAAATGCCTGTTGTTGAGATATTCGGGCGAAAAATAGTCAACGCAAAAACTGCAGTAACTGGTGGATATGTGGTAAGTGGGCTAGTAAGAAAGGGAATTCCCCTGGTAAGAGAGGTAGTACCACTTACTATACACCTAGTACCAGGGTTAGTAACCGTCGCTGAACCCTGGTATTGGCGGTAGTAAACGTGACTACCCCCGTCGTAACCGGGCTAGTAAGCGTGACTACCCCCGTCGTAACCGGGCTAGTAAGCGTGACTGCCCCCGTCGTAACCGGGCTAGTAAGCGTACTACGACTACCTCCTCGTAACCGGGCTAGTAAGTGTGACTATCGCTGTCGTAACCGGGATAGTAAGCGTACTACCCCCCTCGTAACAGTAAGCGTACTACCCCCGTCGTAACCGGGCTAGTTAGCTTTGACTAGCTCATGGTTTTCGGGCTGGTAAATTGTACCAGGTCCCTAGTAAAACCGGTAGTAATACCCCTAGTACGTTTTACTAGGGGTGGTTAGTAAAGGCCTCGTTATTTTTTATACTAGCCCATAACTAACCACCCCTAGTAACTTTGTATCTCAGTGAAGTGAGGCCCTAAGACAGCGAAACAGTTTTTCAATGCAAGTAGCCGCACACCATCGAGTCCAACAGCCCTAGAAGAGGACAGTGTATGATGAGCGTATTATACAAAAATGGGTATAAGGCCATTCATAGTTGTCTTCGACAGTGTGAATTCAGTTCATTCATGGGTCACAACTAGAGTCCTTCATGGGACACATTTTCTGCCCCCATCCCGTTCCAGCCCATTCAGCCAGACCCAAACCCGTTCCAATCCGAATTCATAATTGATGGGCTCCCATTCCCACCCGTTTCGGTATATTTCACATTTTGTGGTGCTAAAAAATGAATATGGTCTGTCCCAAACCCGTTCCAATCCGTTACATTTCCAAAAATGGTCCCATTCCCACACATTTTCATCCCGTTCCATGGGTTCCATGGGGATTCCCATTCCATGAAGGACTCTAATCACAACTCTATAAGAGGTTGTTTAGAATAAAAACAAATCTGCAGTAGTCGGGAAATACAGACAAATACAAATACAAACAAATACAGAAATACAGCAGACTCGGCCCGGCCCGGCAAATTCCCGAAGTATAGCGACCATTCGCACCTATTAATTTGATTTGTCGAATTCACTTGGATGTGACGTTACAGTGACGTCACAGTCTCCTTACGTACCCTGCCATGTACGATATCGTGTGTGCTGTGCATGGTGGGGTTTAAGTGTAGTGCGTGAAAAATACATGTCCTTCAAAATTGCTATTAACTTATATTGGCGCGCCTCGACAGGTAATAGAAAACAGAGGTTGAAATATAAACGCGTTTTCTGCTTTCTAAACACAGTTGTCGCACGTGTCAACTGAACTAACTTGCTCCGTGCTCGTTTCATGGAATCTCTGGGTGAAAAATTACGTATGTACCGAATGAAAACCGGAAATCCCCATACCATGGTGTATTGCCGATTACATACCTCCACTGAGACAACCTGCAACTCTGTATTTAAAATTCAACGGCCTTACCTTATAATATTACGTATGCGATCAAATATCGAAATAAATATGTATTATCGAAATATGCAGGGAATAATTGTCTAACACTTTCTATTTTGGTCGCCCGCCTGTTTTCAAGTATAAATAGAGCAGTATAGGTAAATATAATACATACGCCGAATATAAGCTTACCGATCTGACATGTAAACGGAGATCAAATGCACCTGTGCCTGACGACCGCGCCGTAACGAGAATAAACTATATGTGTCAAATGGTGCGCACCAAGGCTAAGCGCATCACACACAACGATCGCTTCGATTATTGTCGCGGCCCAGCATCCCATTCAGGGAGGTGCCAACCTCCCCTGGTGTGGAATGGATTCGCCCAGCAATTATGACGTCATTTCTCATTCCGAGTGCGAATGGTGCGAACTTCGGGAATTTGCGCCCGGCCCGGCGGCGGACGTTGGCGCCGGCCGGTTTTCCTGCCACGTCAGCTGAGCCGGGCCCTCCCCTTCCCACTCTTCCGGTGGCTCGGAGGGACTGGAGCGGCTGGCAGCGTGCCAACGGCCCCACTCCCACGATCCCGTCACCCCTCCCCCATGATCAGAGGAGGTAGGGGCGTCGCTGACGGGGGCTTGGGGGGGGGGGGGCTCTAGCCGTCTGAGGGGGCACTCTGGCCGCCTGAGGGGCGCTCTGGCTGCCTGATGGGGCGCTCTGGCTGCCTGAGGGGGCGCTCTGGCAGCCTGAGGGACACTGGCCACCTAAGCGGGCGCTCTGGCTGCCAAAGGGGCGCTCTGGCCGCCTGATGGGGCGCTCTGGCTGCCTGAGGGGGCGCTCTGGCCGCCTGAGGGGGCGCTCTGGCCGTCTGAGGGGGGGGGGGGGGCGCTCTTGCCGCTTGAGTGGGCGCTCTGGCTGCCTGAGGGGGCGCTCTGGCCGCCTGAGGGGATGCTCTGGCCGCCTGATGGGGCGCTCTGGCCGCATGAGGGGGTCTCTGGCCACCTCATCATCATCATAACCAAGTTTATTAAACATAAAGTCCATGTAACATACAAAACATAAATCAGACAGGCGCAAAAGAAATGCTTAAATTAAAGCCCCAAGTCTAAATCAGTAGAAAAAAGTTTGACTTAAAGGAAATAGTTCACCTTTTTTTTCTTTTTCTTTTTCAGAACACGATTTTTCAGAACGGATTTTTTTCAGAACACGATTTTATTATTTTGTTTAATACAGTTTCTTTTTTTTCTTTTAAAAAATGGTCCTACATCGCGCCAATTCAGGACAGAAGGTCGTAAATTATTAATGTTATGGTGTGCGTTATTGGTCTGCGCATGCTCAGACCAGTGCTGGCACTCTCAGACGGTACGGTATATCATATATGCGCCGCATTCCTTCGCCAAAAAGTCAAATATCTTCGGCTGGAGAGTCTTGTCAGCCAAGAAAAGTTGCAGATAAGGATTTCTCAACACGGGCTACAAAACTGCTATTTCAGTTCAAAATCCCATGTTGAAGGTGAACTATTTCCTTTAAAGGAATAGTTCACCTTCAACATGGGGTTTTGAACTGAAATAGCAGTTTTGTAGCCCGTGTTGAGAAATCCTTATCTGCAACTTTTCTTGGCTAAAAAGACTCTCCAGCCGAAGATATTTGACTTTTTGACGAAGGAATGCGGCGCATATATGATGTACCGTACCGTCTGAAAGTGCCAGCACTGCCAGGAGGGAGCATGCGCAGACCAATAACGCACACCATACAATTAATAATTTACGACCTTCTGTCCTGAATTGGCGCGATGTAGGACCATTTTTGAAAAGAAGAAAAGAAACTGTATTACAAAATATAATAAAATCGTGTTCTGAAAAATGTTCCGAAGGTGAACTATTTCCTTTAAACTGCGACCGCCGCCACGGCACAGCTCACTGGACTGGAATTGGAAGTTCCCCAAGCCCCCAAGCACCTCTCCGGAGATGTGAGGAATGAACACCTTTATCGGCAACATGGTAATGGAAGTAAATATAATATAAAATGTTAGTACATGCAAAGAAAGTTGTATTAAAGATGGGCAAATCTTTTTGAGCTCAACAAGAAGTTTTGAAAGTGGAGTGCGGCTGCCGAACCGTCGCCACCGCTGAGATCTGTGCCGTGGAGTAAAATGTTTAACTGATGTTTTGGAGATATGCGTCTGAAGTTTATACATAATGTGTGGGATAATCTGTCGAACATGCTGTTTCGTTGATTTTCATAGTATGGACAGGTAAGAATGAAGTGGCTGACGTTTTCGCTATGATGTCCGCATCGGCATTCTGATGAGTCTGCTTTATGAATTGTGAATGAATGGGAATTTAGATGGAAAATGTTCATTCTGAGCCGGGCGTGAAGGATGTTTCCCTTTTTGAACCTGCAATATATATTTGACTTGTCAGCCAAGAAAAGCCAAGAAAAGGCGGATTAGGTGCCCCCAGCTGCTGGCAAATCTGTTTTTTTTTTTAAGATTGTGTGCGTGAGTTGCTGTGTGTCCTGTGTTAAAGGAAATAGTTCACCTTCAACATGGGGTTTTGAACTGAAATAGCAGTTTTGTAGCCCGTAATGAGAAATCCTTATCTGCAACTTTTCTTGGCTGAAAAGACTCCAGCCGAAGAAATTTGACTTTTTGACGAAGGAATGCGGCGCATATATGATGTACGTTTCAGGGGCGGATCCAGGGGGTGGCCGCAGCGGTCGCGGCCCCCCCCCCCCCCCGCCAGAAGGGCGCCCCACGGGCTGTCTGTCGCCGGGCGCCGCCAGGCGCCCACCGATGGACAGCCCGTGAGCACGCAGCGTCCCTATGGACCGCTTGGACGCCCTTTTGGGCGCCCTGTTGAAAGTAACTTACCGAGTATCAGGTCATACAGGTCATGACCTGGTCCTTTTGACCCGAGGCGCCCTTCCGGCCAGTGACGGCGCCCTTACGGCCATTGATGGCGCCCTTTCGGCCATTGACGGCGCCCTTTCGGCCATTGACGGCGCCCTTTCGACCATTGGCGGCGCCCTTTCGGCCAGTGACGGCGCCCTTTCGGTCAGTGACGGCGCCCTTTCTTTGGAAGGCGCCCCTAAATTGCCCTGCGGCCACCCTTTCTAAAATATCCTGAATCCGCCCTTGGTACGTCTGAAAGTGCCAGCACTGCTAGGGAGCATGCGCAGACCAATAACGCACACCATAAAATTAATAATTTACGACCTTCTGTCCTGAATATGCGCGATGTAGGACCATTTTTGAAAAGAAAAAAAGAAACTGTATTAAAAAATATAATAAAATCGTGTTCTGAAAATTTTCCGAAGGTGAACTATTTCCTTTAACTCGTTCCATTGTCCGATTGTTGTAGGCAAAAATGACCTCTTATATGATGGTGTGTTGCTGGTGGTTGTAGTGTCTATTTGCGTTTCTGAGGTGTCTGTGTGTGTCATGTGCACGGGTGCTTGGGATGATAGCTGTGATGTAGTGTGGGAGATGTTCTGCAGTGTTACATTTGTGGTAAAGCGTCAGTCTGTGTATTCGTCGTCTTGTTGTCAGCTTATCCCACCCTAGTTCTGTGAGTGGTTTGTCAGTAGATGTCCTGAAAAGTCCACCTGTAACAAGTCTGGCAGCTCTGTTCTGTAGTGTCTCTAATTTCGTCAAGTCTTGTACTGTGACGTGACCGTCATAGATGGCGTCGCAGTAGTCAAAGTGAGGTCGGATGTATGTTTTGTAGATTTCGTCGAGAATGGGCCATGGTATGTATTTTGCTATCTTATACAGGGGATTAAGTACAATGTTTATTTTGCGGCATATGGTTTTGATGTGTTGGTGAAAACGAATGTCTTTAGACAAAGTTATATATATATATATATATATATATATATATATATATATATATATATATATATATATATATATATATATATATATATATATATATATATATATATATATGATGTGTATGATTGTCGTGAACTGGTATGGGATCACCTCCAAAGGTGAGGGCTGGTGATTGGTATTGGAGCTTGTGTGTGAATGTTTGTTGAATTGTTTTTGTTGTATTGAACGTGATAGCCCATTCTCGACCATATTTATATATTTCGTCTAAGTCCTTTTGGAGAGAAAGTTGCGTCGTCAGTAGGTCTGTCTTTGCGTATGAGGCGTAAAAGAAAAGAATGTCATGCTGAGTTCGATTCGAGAGTCCATTTAAATAAATTAGTGCAAGTAATGGTCCTAAAACAGATCCCTGCGGACAGCCGACATTTATTGTTTGCGTCGTCGAATAGGTGTCTCGTAATTTTACTCGTTGACGTCTGTCTTTCAAATACGATGTGAACCAGTCTAGCAGTCGTCCTGTGATACCAAATTCGTTTTTTGCATTTATACAGTAGTCCTTTATGCCATATTTTGCCGAAATATTTGGACATGTCTAGGTAAATCGCAGTAAAGTCATGTCCCAAGTCCAGCGATTTATAGAGGTTGTGCGTCAAGTACAGTAGTTGTTGTTGTGTACTGTGATGCTGTCGGTAGCCGCTTTGTTTGTCGGAGAGAAGGGAATGTTCTGTGAAGTGATCGTATACATTTCTATAAACAATTTTCTCAAAAACTTTAGAAAGTGCTGAAAGAATGTTGATTGGTCGGTAGCATTTGTGATCCGATGGTGAACATTTGTTTTTGAAAATTGGTTTGACATCTGCTTCTTTAAATTTACTCGGGAACCGTCCCTCTGTCAAAGATTTATTGAAGAGTTGCGACAATGGTTTGGCAATCAATAGGGCAATGAGCTTGAGTAATTTAACTGGTATTCCGTCGGGTCCTGTTGATTTATTTGAATCTAGTGAATTTAGAATACGTAAGACCTCTTGTTCGGAAGTAGTTATGTTGTCTAGTGTAGGAGCTTCTGGTATGTTGCTTATCGGGGGTTCGTGTCTCTGGAATGTTTAGTGTTGATTGAGCAACAAAATAATTGTTTAGTAATGACGCTTTTTCGACGTAGTCGTTGATTATATCTCCGTTGTCTGCTTGAAGTGGCGGAATGTTGTCGTCTCGTGCTTGTCCTGTAATGGTGCGTAGTATTTGATATATATTTGTAAGGATTAAGTTTTTGAGACAGTAATTTTTGTACTTGATTTTGTAAATATTCGTCCTTGAGGCGTCTGTTTATTGATGTCACTAGGTTTCTTTGGTATCTCCATCTGTCCCAATTAAAGTTAGTCTGTGTCTGTTTCGCAATTTGAAATAGTCTATCACGCTTTCTGATGTTTCTTTTCAATTCGGAAGTCATCCATGGTTTTTGTTGTGGATAAATTGTTTTGCGTCTAATTGGAATTGAAGCAGTGGCGGCTTTATGTATTGCGGATACGAATAAATCTGTCGCTGTGTCAATATCATTGTTTAATATGTCCGTCCAATCAGTATTTAATAGAAGACTGGTGAGAAGGGGAGCGTTCAATTTTGAGTACACTGAGAGAAAAATTGACTCTCTTAAACTCTATGAGGGGGAGTTGCCCAAATTGACTCCCCAAAACTCCGTCTGATTGGGGGAGTAACTCCTTTGTTTACACCCAATAACGCTCCTTACAACACTCCCAGCTCTGATTACTCCCATGAAGAACTCCTTCTTGAACTCCCCTCCACCCTCTCTACTCCCCTCCAAAACTCTGTGTAACTCCTGTCCTATTCCATATAACTCCCCCCTGCTACTCCCTTGACCCTCTCTACTCCCTTCCAAAACTCTGCGTAACTCCTGTCGCTACTCCATATAACTCCCCCCTGCTACTCCCTTGACCCTCTCTACTCCCCTCCAAAACTCTGCGTAACTCCTGTCGCTACTCCATATAACTCCCCCTGCTACTCCCTTGACCCTCTCTACTCCCTTCCAAAACTCTGCGTAACTCCTGTCGCTACTCCATATAACTCCCCCCTGCTACTCCCTTGACCCTCTCTACTCCCCTCCAAAACTCTGCGTAACTCCTGTCGCTACTCCATATAACTCCCCCTGCTACTCCCTTGACCCTCTCTACTCCCTTCCAAAACTCTGCGTAACTCCTGTCGCTACTCCATATAACTCCCCCTGCTACTCCCTTGACCCTCTCTACTCCCTTCCAAAACTCTGCGTAACTCCTGTCGCTACTCCATATAACTCCCCCTGCTACTCCCTTGACCCTCTCTACTCCCCTCAGAAACCCTGCATTACTCCTGTCGCTACTCCACATAACTCCCCCCTGCTACTCCCTTGAACACCCCTTTACTCCCATACAAAAGCACTCTGAACTCTATACGTCTCCACCATGCTACTCTTACACCCCCCCCCCTGAATTTAGCCTGCGCGCGCAGGCTAAATTCATTGCACTGAATCCACATGCAGCGCACTCAGCCACATTTCGACCCACACAACAAACACGTTCTTAGCCAAAACTCTTTATTGGCACACGAAAGGCAATTATTTTGAGATTAAAAAAAAACATTGAAAACATGCGGACGACGCGGACCTCACCGCCAGAAGCCTGCCACATACGCGGACCTCACCGCCAGAAGCCTGCCACATACGTGGACCTCACCGCCAGAAGCCTGCCACATACGTGGACCTCACCGCCAGAAGCCTGCTACATACGCGGACCTCACCGCCAGAAGCCTGCCACATACGCGGACCTCACCGCCAGAAGCCTGCCACATACGCGGACCTCACCGCCAGAAGCCTGCCACATACGCGGACCTCACCGCCAGAAGCCTGCCACTTACGCGGACCTCACCGCCAGATGCCTGCCACATACGCGGACCTCACCGCCAGAAGCCTGCCACATACGCGGACCTCACCGCCAGAAGCCTGCCACATACGCGGACCTCACCGCCAGAAGCCTGCCACATACGCGGACCTCACCGCCAGAAGCCTGCCACATACGCGGACCTCACCGCCAGAAGCCTGCCACATACGCGGACCTCACCGCCAGAAGCCTGCCACATACGCGGACCTCACCGCCAGAAGCCTGCCACATACGCGGACCTCACCGCCAGAAGCCTGCCACATACGCGGACCTCACCGCCAGAAGCCTGCCACATACGCGGACCTCACCGCCAGAAGCCTGCCACATACGCGGACCTCACCGCCAGAAGCCTGTTAGCCTGCCGTGGGCGCGGACCCCACCGCATCACGGTTAGCCCGCCGTGCCTCGGTCTCGACCACAGAGGCAGGCGGCGCGCTGAGACTAGTCTCGGCAGGCCTACACTTCCAGCTCTGCGATAGTTTTGAGCAGTCTGTCGTTTACGGGGCCCTCCTGCTGGAGATGAAACATTTTTTTTCGCGCAGGAGCCAGTTAATGTTGCAACCTTTCTTGCCATTCTTCAGGTTGAAGATATAAAAGGAGCAACCCCAGGCCAGCAAGGCCTCTTCTTGCCACTGAGCAGTATTATTGCTGCCCACAGAAACCACTTCCACGCCCTCCACGGTGAGGGTGACCACATCAGCGCTTCGGATCAGGTAGGGATACTTTCCGGGTTCGGTTTCATTCTCCTTCAGGATGCCGGGGTTCAGGAGTAGAACGAGGAGAGTCTCCATTGCATCGTCTGTGCGAGGTGCGCATAATGTAAGTTCACAATGTGCGTGAGCCGTGAACAGCTATTTTTAATCAGACACGCTTTTATATTACTAGGGTTGATGCATACATGTTACATGCAGGATCATTCAGACAAATTGTAGGTAACAAATGTGAATGATACCGCGATAATTGCATTAGTTAAATATTCAAACCTAATGACCTAATGTAAACAAACATAACCTAATGTTGATGGCTATTCAGGTCGAAAAGTAAAGCATCACACGTCAGTCATCACGTATCGGCGACTAAGAGCCATACTTTGTCTTATGTACCAACGGTAATGCTAAATAAGTAATGTTTACAAATTCGTTGCTTGTTGTTTACAAGTTGTGGGTAGTTCATTTCCAAACAGGTATGCAAAAACGGCGGCGCTGCGCACCGCCGTTTTTGCGCTATCCTCGAAAAACCTTAGGGGTGGGCGGATTTCGGAACCGGAAGTGAGATTGTTGGCAAAGGTCAAGGTCAAGGTCAGGTCACAAAAGGTCACTATGCGCAAAATATCTACAAAAGTCATGCAACACATGTTTTGTGGGCTATTTGCAACGCAGAATTCGATAGTGACAGTCATTTTACCACCTGACTTCATTTACGTGAAATTATTGTCAAGTTCAGGTCAAGTTCAGGTCACTGAAGGTCAAAATTTGAAATTTATAAATCTAACTCAAAAAGGCATGTTTCTGGACCAGTTTTGTCTCCGAAATACAGTGCTGGCATTTATTTGTCTGTATCTGGTCAATAAAAGCAAAAAAAAAAACACAATTTCAAAATATGACGTCATGAGTTACCCATACTTTAGATGCCATAAGTCAGTCAAAAATGGAGATATCAGTTTTAAATTTGGTATGGTAGTTGCCTACCATACACCATGGTTCTCTGACATATCGTCCGTTTTTTTTTTAATATTTGAGAAATTTTTTATTTTGTGATAATTCCCCCCCCCTCCCAAAAAAAATCGTTTTTTTAGTTTTGGGGTCAAAAACAAATAAATCAAAAAATTGAGATGGCAATGTTGTAGACCTTGCAATTTGCTATCTTTTGACGTTTTTGGATTGCATTTTGCTCAATATATGGCATTGGTACGGACTGATCAAATTTAGCTGATTTTTGTGTAAAACTCATGAGTGACGTCACTAAATTCGCTATAACTTTAAATTTTTCGACGAAATTGCTTTATTTTTTTACAGATGGCGTAACATTGATTTAGACGAAGGTACCCGAAGTTTCAGGTTAATAGCGCTATTGGTTTGTGAGCTATTACGAACATTCATCAGGGGAGGGGGGCGTTAAACCTCCCAGTCAATGGCGGGTTAATGGCGGGTTAATGCTATGATCACGGTTTGTTGGAAGGGTTCGGAGGGGTCAAACTACGGGAGTATCACGATTGGAAAGCTGAGCTCACGCGGAATCCAGCGATGTATATTTTTAAAAAAATACATCGAGGCCTTCTTTTTTTAATCGACATTTTATACATTATACCACTTATCCAAATTTGGGTCATTTTCAATTCGCTAGGCTATCGCGTATGATGACTAAAATGCAGACAAATGGCATTTCCACCGATTCGTCATGCTCCGCACAACCAGGTCTCATATAATTCAAAGCCATCAGAAGGTTTGGTTGGTTGCACGGTTGCATCAAAGCCAAGCGCTCCCGATGTCGGCACTACGGCGCCCTCCCGCCCGCGCCCCACTCGTAGAATCGCCCCTCGCGACACGCTAGCTAAGCTCTGCGTGCCGTCGACCCGGCTTACGGAGCGGGCTCTCGGCCAGTCACGGACAAACGGTGCATCGCATGTTCAAAAGCATGGATCTACCCACTAGCCCAGCTATCCAAGGAGAGCTTTAAAAAATCAGCCACCTCCGATCGCTACAAAGGTACTTCTGAACATGATATGCATCATATTTGCCATGTGTACTTGTAGCCTCTGACCGGGACTCGCTTGGCTTGGAACGCCGGCCCGGCTCGGCCAATTTCGAGGCTGTACACGATGTGACGTCAGGGGCCACGGCGCGGTCGGCTGGCCGGTCAGGGTCAGGTCAGGCTCAGTTCAGTTCGTCGCCACGCGCCAGGCGCGCCTGACAGCCACAACGTGAACGTAGGTAGTCTCGATAAGTACTGTGTCGATGGTGGCACTGCTGCCCAGCGGGTCCCTGTCAGAGTCGACGCATCGCAAATATGGGGCATTCAAATTGCCCAGAAGTACCATTTGTAGCGATCCGAGGTGGCTTGTTTTAAGTCTCCTTGGAGGCTGCTGTGCTAGTGGTCAGATCCAGTGTTTTGAACACGCGATGCACCGTTTGTCCGTGACTGGCCGAGAGCCCGCTCCGTAAGCCGGTCGACGGCACGCAGAGCTCAGCTCGCGTGAAGGGCGATTCTGCGCGTCAGGCGTAGGCGGGAGGGCGCCGTAGTGCCGACACCGGGAGCGCTTGGCTTTGATGCAACCGAGCAACCAACAAACCTTCTGATGGCTTTTCATTCTATGAGACCTGGTCGTGCAACATGATGAATAGGTAGACATGCCATTTGTCTGCATTTTCGCCATATAATACGCGATAAGCCTGGCAAAATGAAAAGGGCGCAACTTTTGATAAAATGTCGCTTTAAAAAAGACGCTCGATAGGTTTTTGTTAAAATTACGTCATTGGATTCCGCGAGAGCTCAGCTTTCGAATAGTCTACTCCTGTAGTTTGAGCCCTCCGAACCTCCAACGAACCGATAGGAGCGCAAGGTTATATATCATTATACTCACAACTTAAACAATGCGCAGATAAACGTTAAAAAAACATAGTAAAAATGTCACCTTTTTTGCACCCGGTAACAGAGCAAGCACACTGAGTTGAGCCAGCGCCCCATCTCCAGCACCGATGTGGCTCGGAGGTCCCGGTGGGTGATTCGTCGCATCTCCTCCCACATCTGAAATTGGAGAAAAACAAAGGAAGTCAACAATTGAAATAATTTCACGTGCAAAGGTAATTCTAGTCACATTCATTGGTGTTTCAAAAATATACATTTAACGAGTTTGGGGCATGGCCGACTTCTCGAATTTCGGATGAATCCCCCAAATTGCAAGAATATTCCCTACTTGCAACATGGTAGGGTGCAAGAACAGCGAACATAGCCCTGGACAATGAGGATGTTTCGGGGCCTAAGAGCGTACAGATTACTGTGCTCTCACGGCGCCCACAGCTTGGGAGGAAACCTGGCCGAGCCCATAGTTTTTTAAAAAGAATTAAAATGATATCAGACTTTTAGAGGGTTATGGTACAACGCGAAAAATTCGACCACGATGACATACCTGGTCGAGGGAGAAAAGACGAGGGTACGTCTTTGTCATCTTCTTGACTGTCATTTTCTCTTTCACTACCTGTTTCCGCCTTAGCGGAAACGTCTGGTTCATTCCACCTGTGATGGTTTCTTGTGTTGCGTTGGTTGTTGACCGTTCGCTGGTCGTCTATTCCCGAGTTTTCGATGTTAGGAAGATAACCCGGAAGTCCGTAATCAGGAGTTCTGCTGCTTGACCTTCTTTTGGCGACTACTGGCGGACTTTTGCTAGCCTTCCTTCGGTTTTTGAACTTGTTTTTGAGACGACTGGCCAGCGCTTTCTGTAAAGATGAATGCAACGTATGAACAGAACACAATAAATGTGCCTAATATTAATGAAAACGTCATTTGGACAGGGTAGAGCACATTTTTAGATGGAATGCAGGGGTTATAACCAGACATGTGCCAAAATCCAAAGAAGATCCAAGATCCACGATCCGCAGGATCCAAGATCTTGATGATGGATCTTGATGGATCCTGGATCTTATGCTTCCCTTATGTCGAGAGATCTTGCGGATCCTGGATCGTGTTAAGAAAATGTGGCACTGGATCCTGCAGATCCAGGATATTTTTAAGTAAAGCTGTTGCTGGATCCTGTGGATTCTGTATCTTTTAGTAGAAAATTGTCGTGGGATCTTCAGTATCCTAAATATTTTCCTTGCAAAGCTGAGCTCTGCGTGCCGCCGACTCGGCTTACGGAGCGGGCTCTCGGCCAGTCACGGACAAACGGTGCATCGCATGTTCAAAAGCCTGGATCTGCCCACTAGCCCAGCTATCCAAGGAGAGCTTTAAAAAATCAGCCACCTCCGATCGCTACAAATGGTATTTCTGGACAATTGATGGTATCTTTCAGATTGTTAGTGATAATGTGGGGCACGCCATCAAACACAGTAAGATTACTTTTCAATGGTTGCCATGCGAGTGCAAGTTTGTTCCTTGTATTTTATATTGCTTTGCAATTATTGCTCTTCCAATGAGTTAAAGTGGTATGCAGGAATATTAGATAAAGGAGAATGAACCAACATCGTGAAAAAGAAACATGCAATTTGTGACTGTAGTTTTCTTAATTTCTTCTTTGTTTAAAATGTATTCCACAAGTGTAAATTTCCCAGTACATAACCCCAGAAGCATTTCAACCAACGCATTTTATTTTGCCAGCCAGGTACAGGATCATGGATTTTTCGTTTTTTGGATCCTACAGATCCTGAATCTCGAAATTTTGTCATGGAATCTTGTGGATCCTGGATCTTACAAAATAATTGTCTTGTGGATCCTTGATCTCGCAGAAAAGTTTTGTCGGTGGATCTTGTGGATCCTATATAGATCTTATGAACAAATTTTGTCGTTGGATCCTGGATCTTGCAAATTCATTTTGCCGTGGGATTTTGTGGATCTTGTCCTATTTTTGTTGTCACGGCACATGCCTGGTTATAACAACAACAAAAACCACACATTTGGCAAACGAGGCTGAAAATGTCGCAATGTGAATCTATAGCCAAGATAACCACTACACGGGATCTCATTGAAATATGAGATGTACGGTACGTGGTGCTTGGTCGATGCTTTGTCGTGGTTTGTCGATCTGTCATTGAACGATGCCGCCGCTTCAAACGTCAAAGAATGACTGCTTACCATCATGCTGCTATATGTTCGTCTGTCCTTCCGTTATGTCTGTCTGTTTCTGTGCGCACGTGCGTACGTGCGTACGTGCCTACGTACATGCATGCGTGCGAGCGTGCGTGCATGTTTCAATTAAAACGCGTTACTCATTACTCCATTATGATGCCCTTACATGCACCTTGCTGTTTCAACATAAACCCTCGCCAGTGCAGAAGGGGGGGGGGATGCCACCCCGTCGGGTTTTCGAGAATTACTCGAGTATTTATCGTCAGATTATGACGGAAGTTTCAGTACCCTACTATTCAACAATTTGAAACATACCCATACAATTTCGAAACCGTATCCCATGGCCCGTGACCTAAGAACTGTTTCTCAAGGTCATGTCAAGTGCAACTAACGTAACTTGTATAATTTATCGAGTGTTTGTTGTTCAGAAGCATATGAGCAGGTATTGGTAGGTGACATTGCTTTCACTGATATTATGGCCTTTCAGAGGTAAAATTTACTGACCTCTGGTGACCTAAGACAACCCTTTTGACCTCCGGTCCTCCCGTGACTTTAAGAATATTTGTGACGCTTATTTCAAATTTGACATCGATTTTACACAAATGTATGTTACACTGAGGTCACAATCTTGTACAGGTCAACCGAGGTCACACCTATGTCACCCCCCCCCCCCTGCATAGCTACGCAGGTATCAGACCCTGAGCTGGCGAGGGTTAAACATATGTGGTCCATGACGATATTTTACAATATTCACGAAACGTTTCAAGATTCACCATTCACCACCTATTCACCCTGTACCTAAAACTGAACGTTCTAGTCACATCAATGAAATGCGTAGGTCTGCGTGGAGTGCCAATATGCATAGATGCCATTTCTGGCAAGTTATCAGGACCAACTGAACTAATCACTCAAGGCAAGGCTCTCTTATCCGTTGCCTTAACTCACCGTAGCCTGGTCCTCTGTTAAGCTCTCCTTGAGCGCGGGATACGTCCTCACAACATCCTTCGCCAGTGAATAGTAGTCCTCCGGATAACTGGAACCAGAAGTGCATGGTAAGGGTTGGGAGCAATGTTCTATGGCCTTATGCACACCAAATTCTCACGCGTCGCAGGCCCTGCCACAAATCACCATGGTCGTGACGTCACAAACAACATGAATGTTTATTAAAAGTTCAAAAACTTAAAGGAAACAGTTCACCTTTAACATGGGGTTTTGAGTTGAGATAGCCAAGTCGTAGTCCATGCTCGAAAATGGACTTGAGAAGCGTTCACATCTTCATAGACACCCCTTTATTAATTAAAATCCTCATTATAAAAGCAGTATTGTCGACTTTCTTCAGCTATTTTGGTGAAGCCTCGCTTGCCTCTCTTCGTGTCCGTTGGTTGGCGCTTAACCCGCGAGTTACTGGGGGGGGGGGGGGGGGGGCTATTTTTTGCCCCCCCTCCCGTTATTTTGCAATAACTCCTAAACAAACACCGGTATCGTCACCAAACTTGCAGTACCTTCTCTCACATCAATTCCACATATGTTGGCAAAAGGAAAAATATGAGGCCATGATAGGTCAACCGGGAATGACGTCAGAGTGACGTCATGTTCTTCGGTTTTTGTTGCAAAATAATGGTTTGCGGAAAACACTGTCAAAGGTACGATATTTGAGATAAAACTAAATTGTTTTAAATCAAATTACTGACAATATACCGGGCTATCAAACTGCTATCTCGGATTTGTGAGATTTTGTGAAATTCAAAATTTTGAGAAATCCAAATACATTTTTTTTTAACAAAATTTTCAAGAAAAAATCAGAGTTATCCAAAAACCGGAAAATATGTGATCGAGACGTATGTGGTGAATATGTGTGCCAAATTTCAAGTCGATATCTTTAAAAATGACCGAGTTATGACCTTTAAATGACAAAAATCGGCCACTTCTCACAGCATTACTATGCATAAAAACGCATTTCCATTTTTGCTTTTTACTTCTATTTATATGGAACAAACAATGTTCTAAGGTCATTTTTCGCGTTCTAGACAAAAAACAAACCCATGAACATGTGTTACAACGCCCAAATAACCGTAATCTGCAGTTTGACCTCGTGACCTCGGATGACCTTGACCTGACCCAAGGTCATAAACAGCTTAGAAAGGTACTTAGAAGTGTCAGACACACGAATCATACCGATTTATCGGCAGCTTATGCGTTTAATATCGCAATTTTGCGCGACAATTCCATCCATCGAGACCTTTTGACACGGTCAAACATTTTGTACTTGACCTGACCTGTGACGTCATCGGTGACCCCGAGGTCAACAATATTATGTTTCCTTCGATACATTTTCCAGGGCTATCGAATGCTGTTGGAATTTTTACATTCGGTCTAGTAGTTCCGGAGATCAGAGGGGGGGCTAAAAATAGCCCCCCCCCCCCCAGTAAGTCGCGTTATGAAATATACCCCAGTAACTCGCGGGTTAATAGCTCAGGGACTAAGGCGTCCTGAGTTCGCATTAATTCACTCCATTCAGAGGAAAACATCTGAATTGGAACCAAATAACTGACATTATAATGTACTTTTTCCGCGTTCATATACATTTGTATGGCTTACTAGTAACATGATAATTCATTTCTAGCTTCTCTCAATCATTTCTGAGATTTGTTAAAGGGACTACCCCACCTTAACATTATATTTGAGTTGAGATAGCCATTTTGATGGCTTGGCATTGAAATTAAGTACGGTAGCAGTTAAAACAACCACAATGATCTAATCAAAAAGATATTCGAGTTTGATTTTTACATCTGTAAAAAATAAGGCCCATGTGTATTTGAATATGGCCTCTAAACCGACGGCGTCGTCTCTGTTTACCCAACCGGTAATGATAGTCGACTTGTTTTAAGGTCAGCCTTGGAATATTTTCGTCTTTCATTTCTCGATCCCCGGGTGGCTCGCAATCTAGACACCGGGTGGTTCGCTTTTTCTGCGCAATAGATGTCGACAAAAAATTGTGCCATACGTTTGGCAGCACAAAGGATATCCGTTATTTAAAAAAAAATCATATGACGTCGCCAACCCAACTTTCCGCTTAAAACTAAAAGTTGAATATCTTCCAAGATCCGCTTAAAACTAAAAGTTGAATATCTTCGAAGATAAACATTTTTTCGGAAAAAAATGCACGAACATGTTTAGCTGACCTCGCCTGACATGTAGACATACAATTAAGTGTGATTCGACAACTTCCAAAAAAGTGGGACAGTCCCTTTAAAGGTGAACTGTTTCCTTTAAGCGGTAATTTATCCTTAGGACAATGGCTGTCTACATTGTGTTTGTGCAGTATTTATGGCTATGTCTAAATCTGAAAAATCCAGAAAAATACGCTGATTTTGTAATATACAAAGACATAATAGCTCACCCCAACCCTATTGCTAGCATACGGCAAATAGGCTGTTCAGGAATGAAAGCGAGCGTGCTGAAGTAGCTGGGCATACTGCAATAGCTATGCGTGCTGAAATAGCTAAGCGCGCCGAAATAGCTGGTGATACTCAGTTTTCAGGGGTTGGTAACACTCACTATTTACTCCGTTACCGATTCCGGCCGTAGATCGACGAGGTTATCGCCATCCAGTCGGATCTCCCCAATGATCCCGGCACGATCCCCAGCACCTTGGCTCTTGTCGAGGCTCCTAATTCCTCCATCCTCAACAACGTACTGGAACAACGCACACGCACACAAGCAGCGCGCGCACACGCACACACACGCACACGCACACGCACACGCACACGCACACGCACACGCACACGCACACGCACACGCACACGCACACGCACACGCACAATGTTAGGAGTGCATCATGGCGTCAATGCAAAGTTGGTTGAGCAACATTATGTATGCGAGCTGCAAACTGAAGCAAGGTGCGCGAGGTATAAACGGAGTTGCAAATTACCTACTGTGAACGGCAACCCGCTTGGAACGCAAATTTTCGACGATAACTGTTGAGTCCCGCTCACTCTGTAGTCCCGCCCTCGACTCCGCCTGCAACTCGCAACTGACCCGTCACGGGTCGTACAGCACCGGTTGAGGGTCACCCAGGGGTGGAGCTGAGCTCTGACGTCACGGCATAGCTCCATCGTTCCATGATAACCTCTACTCACCGATTGAATTCTGTGCGCGAGTTTTAACATGACGAGTGAATGGGAAGTGCTTTAAATTTTGGTTTGACATTAACAGACATTATGATACAAATTGGCGCAAGGTCTGATACAATGATTGCGAGAAATTCGTATATGTCAGATGATACAAACAAAAGTTATCGCCGAACAAAAATAGGGTCCCAAGCGGTCTGCCGTTCACAGTAGTCGAAGCCTCAATAGATATACATTCGTTTTGGGCCACGCCTGTCGGCCGGTCTCCTGTCTGTCCGCCTGAGGCCACGTCCAGTTTGTTGACCATGTACCCACGACCCATTTTGCCACCTAGCAAAACGTTTCCGAACAATCCTACATCGGCGGCGCAACAGCTAATGTCTGTCAGGAGTACATACATGCGATTATGAACATGAACGATCATTAAAACGGTAACATGTCCACTTGCCTGTCATCAGCAGCACGCAGCGCATCAATCTCCACCAGAGGTGCCCGCTCACCGCCAGAGGCCTGCGGAGCGCGGAACTCTACGCCAGACTGCTGCGGAGCGCGGAACTCTACGCCAGACTGATCGTCATGCACGCCAGTGCCAGGGGCTTGGAGCGTGCGACGTCCAGTGCCCGAGACATTTTGCACGACGGCTGCGCTCTCCGTGTTCGGCACTAAATCCCCAAGTAAATTGTCTGACTCGGCTCCACTCATCGATAATGGCGACGAGAGCACGACCATGCTGAACTGCGTTTCAGATTCGTCATACATATACTGCGAAGGCGTCTCTTCCGCCAACACCCTGCAACAAAACAAAACCTATCAGATAATTGAGAGCTAACATATTAGGGTCCGATCACTTATTACGTAGTAGACTACTATTCAGTCGAAGAGTGGATGATAGTGGTAGCCACCGAGTAGAGCACTCAGTAGCAGTTTTTGAGGGGATTGGTACTTTGTGTACGGTGGTCAAGCTCTCCGACAGCTCAGTTTAAAGGGACTGTCCCACCTTCCCAAAAGTTGTCAAATGTACGCCGCTTGTGGTGCAAAATATTAAGTAATTGCTGCCGAACACGATGATGACATTTGTTTCTCGCAAACAGTGCTCAATTTCATAAAAAGTTAAGTTTTAATATTTGGGTTGATGTCATATTGAGCTCTAGAGAGCTACACATACATCCTTTACGCTGCCAAAGTATGGGCACAATTATTTCGAGACAATTTCGGCGCTTTGAATACAAAACAAACCAACTACCAAACCATTGAAACGTAGCAAATATCTCCAAGGTTCACCTTAAAACAAGTAGACTATCATCACCATTTGGTAAAGAGAGGTGACGTCATCGGCTTTAAGCCCCTATTAAAATACACGTGGGGCTTATTCGTTACTATTGTTAAGACCAACCTCGAATTTCTTTTCGACTAGACCTATGTGTTTGTTTTAACTGCTACCCTACTTAATTGCAATGCAAATCCAACAACACAGCTATCTCAACTCAAAACTAATGTTAAGGTGGGAGTGTCCCTTTAACACTGAGCGCATGCCAGGGGCAGACATTGAACTCACTTTTGGTTCAGACATTGGGCGAATCCAGGCCCATGTTTTCAATCGCCAGTGGACTAACACTATTTATGTTCATGTGATAGAGAAGAGAGTGAATGAAAATTTTAATTGTGTAGTTAAATAGTGCTAAAACGTGTCCCTTGAACTTTTTTTAGGTAATGCTTTCAACAGGGAAACCCGGAAGGTGGAAGTGGTACGTAAAGTAGGAGGCGCAAATAGTAAATAGTAATGCGCAAATAGTATGTGAGACATCTAAGTATTTCTAGTATGTTTTTGCCTGGGTACTCACTTCACGTGTGGTGCACTGAGTGGGTCACATGAAGACACTGATGCCCTGGAGGAGATGGTACTGTTGCTGACATCCAGTACTGCACCAGTTGCTCCCATTCCACTGTGTACAACACAGTGAGCATTGAGAAGGGCAGCAACTACAACTGGGTCCAAGTCACCGGTTTCATACATGCATCCAGGAACCGGACACCACATGGAGGGCATTTTGCGGCTCTGTAAAGAAAGTGCATGCACCGTGAGACATGTCATTTGTATAGCTGTCAGTAAATTTTATCAAACACTACTGATCACTCACTGTCTGAACCTTACCAAAGACTTATGGCACTTCTGTTCAGACTTGTAAACGATTCACTTTTTAAAAAAGTCGATTCACCAATCATTCCTGAGAAACCCCAATAATTATATTTTCATTCACAATTTCACATCACAATTCAGCATAATGTGAATTGATTCACCAGTGATTCTGCCAAAGTGTGGGTTATGGTACCCTAAACTAACCTAACCCCGCCATTAAGTCTGATCGAGTCATATGCGTACCCAGGGGGGGGGGACAGGGCAAATGCACCCTCCTGAAGGTCCGTATGTGCCCCCTTGGCCATATGTGCCCCTTTGGAAATAGGGCCTAAAAGGCCCTATTTTGAGAGAAAAAAACAAATCAGGGAAAAATGTTGAAATGGCCCAGGGACCCCCTAACAGGACCAGGGTAAAATCCGTAGAGTTTTTTTGGTGGGGGGTACCATATGCCCCCTGATAAAAAATTGCCCCCTCCTGGAGTAAATCCTGGGTACGTCACTGGATCGAGTAGTAAACAGGCCTACACCATTAAGTATACCCTCCCAGTGACATCACCAAGCCTGCTGCACTGCCTGCCCCTTGTTACACTACCTACAGCTGGTGTACGGAAGTGTGATGCAAGCGCTACCAACACCCAATTTAGCTGCATCATTTGAATTGAAGTAGTAACAGTGTTCAAATCGTTTTATTAGGTATGCCATAAGGTGCGACAACAACTTTTCAAACCATCCAATAACCTTTGTTTCAATTTCCCCCACCCAAAAACCCCGGTTTCCCACTGTCCCTCTAGAATGTAGGACATCTTTTGGAGCACCATATTTCTGGTGTAAAAATGCTTCTCTAATGCATGAGGGTCAGTCATCAGGTCAGTCAAATACAAAATTAGTTTGATTTACTTACAAAATATAAACTTGAAAATTTAAAAGGTTATCCTAAGAAAATTACAAACATATTTGATGTAATTTGTTGCCACATGATGGCATCTCAATCTTTCCCAAAACAAACCAAAACAAAATTACGCAAACAGTTTGAGTTGTGACCAAGGTAGATGGAGTAATCATTTGGGCATCAGATGGTGTGATTATTTTTTAGGACTGGCCATTTTCCATCAGGACTAGTTGTTTTTAGTGAAATGTTGTCAATAATTGTGTCAATTTGTATCCTTAAGTACAGTGCCTATGACAAGCTCCACCAACTTTGCATCAAAAAATTGATGTCAATAAATATATTTTTTGGACCTAGTGCCAGCAACTGACATTGTTTTATCATATAAACATCCAAAGACCAAATGAAACTTAGTAGGTACCTCCACGCAGTTGCAATTTGCTGACGAAAAATACACAATAGGTACCTATCCCCTCTGCATGCAATGTTACTATCAAAAGAATGCACTAATGATAATGATCTACGGCCTTGATAATAGCCGAAACAATTTTGGCTTTTAATTAATTTGTCGATAATTTGAGGATAAAGTATGTTAATATTGATAATGAAGTTAATTTAAATGAACCCAAAACGAGATTGCAAAATCACAGATTATTTAGGTTCTGTTTGTTTTTTTAATTAAATCTGGCGTTATGATGACAATATGTAGTAACACATATGTAGTAAAGCTGAACCAGAGAAGTGGAGTTCGGATCCTGTTCACGGACCCTGCGGTTGGCTGCGGTTCGGCGGTCAGCAGTCGTCGGCAGCCGGTGGGGTGCGGTTGGCACGGAGAACCGCAGGATGAAATGTCCGTGTGTTCAAGAGACGCCGCATGATGAAATGGGGCGGGGGTCGAGCCTGCTGGAAACCGCCGAGCCGCAGGTCGTCGTGAACAGGCCTCCGATGAAGGCAGTGTCCGACATAACTATATCCTCGTCAAGACTCAAGGTTACCGTCCATTGCCTCTGCAAGTGTTTCTCTGGCTATGCCATATATTTCTGAGACGTTTCAAGAAGAGGTAGAAACATGGAACCATAACTTTACGCCTCTGCTGGCAGCCCGATTAGTAACGTTACAAGCAAACATTCAAAACAAGCCATCACAAGTCACAACTGATCAAATATGGCACATGCAGCATGCGCCCACTGAGTAACTTAACGGTTACGACTCCATCACAGCTCCATTCCCTGATCTCGATCACTTCAGGCCACCTGCCCAACAAAAAAACATGTTCCTGGCCTCCACCGCCTGGGGGCGCACCAGTCGTTTATTTCTACACACTGGGTCAGCTCGCTGAGCACCGAGGCCGTAGCGCGGCAGGCGAGGCGCAAGCGTCTCCACAAACGGCTCGAGCGCGGTCGACGAGTCAGCGGCAGCTCGGCCCAGCACGTGCAGCACGGCCGCGCTCAGCGACGCGTCATCAGCCAGCTCTGCCAGCGGCGGCAGCAACCGCTCCAGCTGGGCCGACACCATGCTGGCCGGCAGCGCCGCCAGCTGGCCGCCCAGCGCGAGCAGGTGGCGCCGCCGGGCGGAAGCCAGCGCCCCCTCGGCGCTGAAGCCGGCTGCCAGCTGGTCGTAGCTGACGGTTAAGAGCCACTGCCGGTGCAGCAGGCGCATGGTGCAGTGGTTCTCGAGCCGCAGCAGCGCGACCTCCGACAGCAGGTCCTCGAAGGCGGCGACGGCAGCGTCTCCGGCCGTCTCATCTGCCAGCCAGTCCACCAGCCAGCGCACGAAGTAGGCCGCCTGGCCGTGGTCGCGCAGCACCAGACGCTTGGCCAGCGCGCCCCAGAGCACCACCATAGCCGCCGCCTCCGCCTCGGCGTCCCCGCCCTCCCGTGCGCCCGTCTTGGTGAGCCTCTTGAGCAGATGGTCGGTCTCGGCATCGGGCTGTTTATTGAACACGACGGCCAGCGTCTTGACAGAGCGCGCCGCCGTCAACGGGTGCCGCTTCTTCAGCGCCAGCTTGGCGAGCATCACGGTGACGATGTCCTGCTGCGGCACAGCCACACTAGGTCAGGCCCGCAGCGCCGTCAGCTGCGTGAGCTGCCACGGCGCCGCGTGGGAGAGCGGCAGCACGCCGTGCCACCGCCGTGTGCACCAGTTGCCCGGTCAGGTCGGGCTCTTGGCAGGACAGCTCGGCAGTCAGTCTGGCGAACGGGGCAGTTCGGTGCCTAAACACCGGACCGCGCATACATTCGCATGCGCTTGGCATTGCGAGCCTGGTCTAGGCGCTGCTCTGCCAGCCGACCTTGGAGCCACTTCAGGCGGAAGTGCGTCCGTGTCACAGCGTACTTCTTGATGACGCGAGCGTCCACACCCTGAAACTTCTGCTGGAGATGCTCCCTGAGCCGCCTGACGACGCCAGGAGCACGATCGATGTCAGCGCCGTGCATGGCGCCAAACACGACCTCGAACTGCTCCACCTGCTCCAGCCACTGCAGTGATGGCACAGACAAGCCTCCCCGGCTCAGCCGCTCGATCCAGCCAGAGCTGGAACCAGCCTGGCCGGGAGGACACTGGCCGGACACAGTGCCGAGGCTGCTGTCGAATGAACGACACTTGTAGGCCAGGTATCCAGCGACGTACGACAGGGCTTCGCGGCTGAACTCCGGACTTCCTATCAGAGGGCGACCAGCTGGCGGCTCTTGGCGGACCTGCGCTTCTTCAAGGAGCTGCCTGATGTCCTGCAGGTCACCGTCCGCTTCAGCCGCCGCCTCCTCGTCCACGAGGCCCCCAAGAACGTTGGCGCTCAGGTAGACGCTCTCCTCCTCCATGGCGACAGAGGCGCCGGACGCCGATGGCTGGCTTCTGGAGCCGGCTGCCACCGCCGGAGACGCGCCCATCAGGAGCAGCCGGATGCGGGTTTTGAACTCTACCGGCGTCGGATTTGTGGTTGTGCCACACATGCCGCGCATCTGTAAAAAACAGCACATTATATATATATATATATATATATATATATATATATATATATATATATATATATATATATATATATACATACATATATATATATATATATATATATATATATATATATATATATATATATATATATATATATATATATATATATATATATATATATATATATATATATATATATATATATATATATATATATATATATATATATATATATATATATATATATATATATATATATATATATATATATATATATATATATATATATATATATATATATATATATATATATATATATATATATATATATATATATATATATATATATATATATATATATATATATATATATATATATATATATATATATATATATATATATATATATATATATATATATATATATATATATATATATATATATATATATATATATATATATACATATATATATATATATATATATATATATATATATATATATATATATATATATATATATATATATATATAAATATATATATAAATATATATATAAATATATATATAAATATATATATAAATATATATATAAATATATATATAAATATATATATATATATATATATATATATATATATATATATATATATATATATATATATATATATATATATATATATATATATATATATATATAGATAGATAGATAGATAGATAGATAGATAGATAGATAGATAGATAGATAGATAGATAGATAGATAGATAGATAGATAGATAGATAGATAGATAGATAGATAGATAGATAGATAGATAGATAGATAGATAGATAGATAGATAGATAGATAGATAGATAGATAGATAGATAGATAGATAGATAGATAGATAGATAGATAGATAGATAGATAGATAGATAGATAGATAGATAGATAGATAGATAGATAGATAGATAGATAGATAGATAGATAGATAGATAGATAGATAGAGATAGATAGATAGATAGATAGATAGATAGATAGATAGATAGATAGATAGATAGATATAGATAGAGACAGACCAGACGCAGACACAGACAGACCAGACGCAGACACAGACAGACCAGACGCAGACACAGACAGACCAGACGCAGACACAGACAGACCAGACGCAGACACAGACAGACCAGACGCAGACACAGACAGACCAGACGCAGACACAGACAGACCAGACGCAGACACAGACAGACCAGACGCAGACACAGACAGACCAGACGCAGACACAGACAGACCAGACGCAGACACAGACAGACCAGACGCAGACACAGACAGACCAGACGCAGACACAGACAGACCAGACGCAGACACAGACAGACCAGACGCAGACACAGACAGACCAGACGCAGACACAGACAGACCAGACGCAGACACAGACAGACCAGACGCAGACACAGATAGACCAGACGCAGACACAGACAGACCGACGGCCCCCAGGTCGTCGGAAGGCGACGGGTCGGCGACGGCCACCAGGACGGATGAAGGCGCCGGGTCGGCGGAAGGCTCCAGGTCGGCGGAAGGCGCCAGGTCAGCCCCCAGGTCCGGGTTGGCGTCATGCACCAGGATCGGGATGGGGGTCTCCGGAAGGCTGATAAGAAGAGGATGGGTTTCAGCAACAGTTTCATCACACTGAAAACATGATACCCGATACATGCTACTGAAAACATGATACTGATGGAGGGTTTAGCAATGAAGGAAGCTTAACTTTCGAAATGTGGCTGTAGTGACATGGTGAGTATTTGTAAGGCAGGTTAACAGCAAATAAATCAAGTACAATAATGCCTGCAAAAAACAGCCATCAATGCACCACACAAAGAAAGGCATCAGGCATTACATGCTAATATCAGATCAATACATGACTTGCACAATGAGCCATTCAGTATTGTTGCTTATGTAACAGCACATTTATAATGAAGTATGTCCAAATTCAAAAACCAGCTGGACTACACTCTGTGACATGTTTGCAGCAGTGGGCACAGTATACCTCCCACCCCAACTTTGAGTCAATGAAGCACCACATCACAGTCACTGAAGCAGATCATGCAGGTGTGGAGGGACTGTTGTAAGAAGACCTGATCGTCAAAACCAGTGACAGCTTCAGACCTTATGTGAAGGAAGTAATTAGTTGTTACTGATGCTTGCTTTCATTTTAATATAATGCTTTGGAAGTTGTACAACAACAGTTAATTCAGACATTACAAGAAACAAAGTGGCTCATGACTGTTTACACACCTCGAAGATAAGGAAGGTAATGTATGGTGGGTAAATTAAGGTAAAATATTGAGTATCCCTTACCGATTGATGATGACATGGACTCTGGACGTCACAGCCGATGTCTGAGGTGTTGGAGCAGAGCTTGGCTCCAGGTTGACCTGCAGTAGAGAAAAGAGAATGCAAGTTAATATTGTAAGAATATTTGCAGAAAGCAAAGGGACAACCACCCAACACAAGTTTTTTTTGGGGGGGTTGGAGCGGCAAGGGACATATGCATTTCAAAGGCAACTCTTTTGGCAATCACACTGCACAATGCTCACTATGCTGTGCTGCATTTGCATTGGAGGATCCAGAACGGTGGTAATTCCTGCCTTCCCCCTGGACCTGCCCATGAACATTTGGTAGCACATTATGTCACCTAAATGTATGTATGACAGCATATTAACAGCACCAGTATAGTGCACACTGGCAGCGATTTCATTTTTACTGCAATTTCACTGTTTCTCACATATATTACCTTGTGCTGAGATTTGGCGTGCTCAATGCACGCTCGGCAGATGAAACCCACCGATTTTCTTCTCGGAATATGCAATGCCTGCACGATCCACTTTGGCACCGTATTACTTTTCAGAGACACGAAGTTTGTTCTTTCTGCGCTTGCAGTGAAAACTGCACTTCCATCCTCATGCCTGGGGCAGGCACAGCGCTTGAGGTACTTCATTGTAACCATCAACCACAACACAATATTGACAAACGACCGGATCCAACGTATCTGTGAAAAGAAAGAACATGCAATGGCATGTGACATTATTAACCCTATTACTGTCGGCCAAAACAAAAACGAATCCGTCGGGGGGGGGGGAGGGCGATTCCCCCTCCCCCTCCTATATCGGAAACCGCTTGACCGATTATCTCCGGGAAAGCGGCATTGCATTCCTTGGAGCATGAGCTACATTCCTGTATTCATAAATATCCAAAAAATTGTCATGGACGGATACAGGTATGAGGTAGCCAAAAAAAGAATGGGGGAAAACATGCATTTCTAGATTATTTGCCCTGGGACATTGTTTGAAGGCAATGTTTTCATGTTATTGGATTTTGCCACCTAATTGTATGCTCTAACAGTAACATATACTCCTTTTTAAAGTTTGGGGAAATGAACCCAATGGCTTTATCAGGCAATTCCAAAGGGGGGTATCCAAAGATGTCACTATTTTGTTTTGTTCACATTGATTTCTGTTTTAGAAGCTTATAACTAAATGTGTATGCATGAGAAAGTAAATTATGGCAGTTTTGCTTTGTGTAGTTGCGTGCTCAGGAGGGGAAGGGAATGGGAATTGAGCCTTGTCTTTTGTTATCTTAATCTTTGCTTATTTATATATTTGGCTATGTAGTGTCACACCATGGGTCCACAATTCCACCCTAATTTGATCCCTGAGACCGCCTATGCCCCAAAATACAATTGTGATCCATGCAGATGATATTGCATGAAATTACTGACTGCAAAATAACGCTCATGGGGAACTAAACACAATTTGTGTGAACAGTCAAACACATGCTCCCAAAATTCGTCCCTGGAGTCGCCCTTGGGACCCCCCCCCAAAAAAAATGTGTGCAAGGCATTGCTAAAACAAGTCACCAAGTTTCTAGTTGAATTATTTTGCTATATAGTTACACATCATGGGTCCAAACTCCCTCTAATTTCATCCCTGGAGCTGCCCATAACAGTGGCCATGCGATTGCGTGGTGCGTCCCATCCTTGGAACTGCCTATGCCACAAAATACAATTGTGAGCGATGTAGATGATATTATATAAGACAGTCAACTGCAAAATAACGATTTTAGTTACTAAACATGTGTGTACACATGCCCCAAACCAGTTCCTGGAGCCACCTGTGGGCAACCCAAAAATCTTTTTAAAAAATCACACAGGGTGTACAAGAACAGCTTAAGGGAATAGTTCACCTTGGAAAATTTTACCCAACACGATTTTATTACATTGTTTAATACAATTTCTTTTAATATTGTCAAAAATGGTCTTATATCGCGCCAATTCAGGACAGAAGGCCGTAAATTTGCATTGTTTATCAAAACTATATGCATACTCTCTGAGTCAGAGTCCTGATGTCATGCAAATGTAAAAAATGGTTCAGCCAATCAGATTCGAAAGTAGTTGTGTAAAGATAGACTCGCATTGGAGATGTGCCAACCGGCGATTCGCTTACTAGCACCAGCTGCAAGCTAATTGACTGATGGTATAGCCTCTGCCCGGGCTAGAACTAGTACAACATTCTTTCGCCAGCACCGCATACCTTCACCAAAAACTCAAATATATTCAGCTGGAGAGTCTTTTCAGTCAAGAAAACTTACAGATAGGGGTTTCCCAACACAGACTACACAACTGCTATCTCAGTTTAAAACTAATGTTGAAGGTGAACTATTTCCTTTAAGAAGGTTCACTGAGTTTTTTTTAATCCAAATCCAATCCAATTTTTTAGATGACTCCTTTGTTTGTATTCTCTTTCACCCCCAACAGGACATTTGCACCCAGTGGTGTACACATAAATTCACAAAGGACCAGGTCATTGCCTAATGCCTTGAGGGGCCCCACCCAATTGACAGACTCCACCAATATTGGTGGCCTGCGAAATTAACTAACACAGAGTGGCGCTGTGGCACCGTCATTGGTCAGAGGGGCGCCAACATTGCATGGCCACCAGTATGCAAAATGTGGCAGGAACATCAACAAGATATTTGGGGAAACCCAAATCCTGCCCCTAATGGGACAGCAAGCTGCCCCATTTGGGGCAGGATTTTTTCCTTTTTTTCCAGACGAGGAAATTTCGACCAGGGGTACAGTCGGTCATAATCACAATCTTGTTTTATCTAGTGTGGACCAGTAAATTGTTACTTCTGCCCCAAAAAGTCAAAACCTGTCCAAAATTCCCAAAGCTGCCCCTAAATTTACAATTCTGCCCCTAAATTTAAAAGCTGCCCCCAAATTTCCAAACCTGCCCCAATTTTGATGTGCTGGTGCCAACCCTGCCCCGACGAGAACTCGTCGAAACTTGCCACGTTTTGCATACTGGCATCAGGCATGGCCATGGGCGCCACAGGTCCAGAGGACCAGGTCATGACCTGCACAACCTAATATTTAGTATGCTACTGTTTGCTCCCATTTACAGGAGGGTTCCTTCTCCTCCCATGGCTATGGCAATTTGCAGAAACCCAACCTGACTTAGCCAGTCAGGGGAAGCGGTCTGAAGAGCAGGTGGCATGCTCTGTTTGCATGTTTGCAAAATTCTTGCCCCGCCACTGGCAGTTTCATATGGTGCCAAACTCCAAAGTATGTAAAATATGACAGTAATGGTAGTTTTCCATACTTATAGTCTATTATTTCTCAATCTGACAATACCTATTAACAAACTTTAACTGAGCATTCAGTGAATTGTGAACTGAAAATTGACCATCACAACACGGACTTTGAAGCCACATAAAAGATGGTACCTCAAAAGTTGTCGAATAAATCATGCATCATTTAAAAGCCTGTTAAATTTGTATTTCATTGTAACATTTTCAAGCCACGACAATGTTTCGTAAACGCATATTAAATCACAGTACCCTCTCACATCTGAGCCTCACATCTCCTACCTACTCGGTCAAAAAACAAACATGGCAAAAAATAACTCGGGTGTGACCACTGGCAATGATCTCTACGATACGCGTGCAGTGTTATCGGCACTGTCAACCAATCAGCAATGACTTAACCCGGCGCTGATTGGTCAATGGTCCAGATCACGCTGTGTGCACTGCTCAGAAACATCGCCGTAGGTCTCAATACGGCAAACTGAAAAATCGTCTATCTTTTAAGTTAATTTGAGAAAAACGCTTACTAAAGTAAACAAATTTTTGCACTACATATTAAAGCTTATGAAATTTTACACTTTTACTATTTTTTTCCAGCCACGACACTCCCTGGTTTTACCAAAAGCTCTGCAACCCAGCAAACTTACACATAGCACCCTTGGCTTTGCAAGCCAATAGACAAAACTGCTTAGTAATTTTTCGAATAATGTATATATCACTTAAAAGCCAGTTAAATTCTAAGTCAGATGTGTTTTTTTTCCAGCCACGACACCTCTTCGTTTTTGAACAAACAATGCTTTAATCACAATAAGTTTTTCTTTAGGTTTGTGTTGCCCCTTGGGAAATCGATTTTATGTCTTTTTACTTGTTATTTTAGCAAATAATTCACGTTTTTAGATTTATTCTTCATTTACCATTGCATATATACATTCAAATTTCTGCCCACAACTTTTTTAATTTTCACATTGCAGTCATTTGAAAGAGCCACCACGCTGCATTTAAAAAAGAAGAAAAATAATTCAAATTCCAATCGCTTTATTTTGTGTATATTATTTTACAATATGAATGTAACACTTAAGTTGCTTTGATATTCATAATTTACTTATTTTTTTAGCTTGCAAATACCAGCTGAAAAAAGTGATACACATAGGCCTGTGTTGAAGGCCGGCACTCGGCGCTACCTAGTATTCTAAGTACCGTGGGCTCAAGCGTAACAGACCAAGGTAACTAAATCATGGAAGCCATAGAAGAGAAGGGAGAGCAAAACAGAATGGGATGTAATTTACGCTATACCAAAAACTACTCACTTTGTACTAGTTTTCCCAGTTTTGGTTAAGTTCACTGCATCTGTACTTCTTTCTACTCTATCTGTAATATCCCGTTATTTGTACCAAATACCAGAGTTTGTGTGGAACTTTAAACTAGCCTTGTACCAAACGATACTCAGTTTGTACCGGATTTTACTAGCTTTGTAATACATCGATAGTTTCATCCAAATCTGGTAGCAAATATAACTTTTTAGCTTAGTTTTCAGTATAAGTTTTAACTGGTAACATTGCGCGCCAAATTGCAGGGACATAACATTTTGCATATTCCTTTTGCACAAGCCTTACCCTAAACTAACCTAACCTAACTTACCAAACATAACCTAACCTAACCTAACCCCTCATTAAGTCCGATCGGGACGGCCTAAGATTCGCTCGTAGCCATTTAGTCCGATCGAGACGGCCTAAGATTCGCTCGTAGCCATTTAGTCCGATCGGGACGGCCTAAGATTCGCTCGTAGCCATTCAGTCCGATCGGGGCGGCCTAAGATTCGCTCGTAGCCTTGGCGTGCTCTTGGCGTGCTATGGAGTAATGGAGGACCATATGAAAGCGTAAAAGGTACAAATTGAGCACATATTGGTTCAAACTGAGCGTCTGCATCTGGCAACCACATGAACTAGGTATTTGGCAAAAAAAAGGTATAGACTGAGTGAAGTTTGGTACTAGGTGAGTAGTTTTGGTACAAATTCCAGAGTAGTACAAAGTGAGTATTTTTTGGTACAAAGGCTCGAAAAACTAGTGATGGAATAGATTATTCCCCAAACAGAATATCTAGGAACAAATTACGTCATTTGTCATCAACGTGCCCAACAAACAAAAACTTAGAAACTTTTGAATGACGTCATAACACTTATTTGATTAAAACATTCATTGTGGCGCATATCCAACATCCAGGTATTAGGCAACAATGGTTAGTGGATTGAGAGGATTGAGATCCGCTGATGAGCTATCTATTGAATCCAAAATATATATATATATATATATATATATATATATATATATATATATATATATATATATATATATATATATATATATATATATATATATATATATATGCATGTTATATATTATGTTTTGCGGCTTTCTTTATGGGAAGCTGGGAGCCTCAACTCTAGCTGTGACAAAACTGGTGCAAGTATCCGACCGATAGATCTCAACTCTAGCTGTGACAAAACTGCCGCAAGTAAACAATCAAAATATTTCAAGAATGCAATATTTTATTTTGCATTAAATATGCGCAACTTATTTAATGAACCTTGGAAAATTAATTTGGCTATTTGGCTGCTGGTCTTGTGTTCCCTTTTCGGTTTCATCAAAAACAATATTTACAATGGTGATGAATGAATGGCGAGTTCCTTAAAGTTCAAACAAAATTATATATATATTTTTTTTAAATATCAGGATATTAATAAAGTAAGAACGTCACAGAAGGTGAGGGTGCCAATGTAACTTTGATCCCATCTTAAGAGAAATCAAACCCGTTAGGTGGGATTTCTTTACAGATTTGAGCTCTACTTGTGTTGAACCTTTTGAGACATCAATTTTTCTTTATTAAGCAAAAGCAAAGAATTTAAAGAAAGTGAGGGTACCATGCCCCCCCCCCCATGGCAGTGGTGCACCTACTGAGAATCAGGTCATGCAGGTCATGACATGGTCCTTTGGGTTTGGACCCTAGGCACACATGCAAAGCTGGCGCCCCTACGACCAGTGACTCTGGCCAATGACGGAGCCACTCTGTTAGTTAATTTTGCAAGTGCCCCCCCCCCCCCTCTGCAAAATTTTCACCAATATTGATGGCGTCCCTGTCAATCAGGTGGCACCCCTCAAGGCAATGACCTGGTCCTTTGTGAATTGCTGTGTATGCCATTTCCCCCTGGCCTCTACATTACCACAGCTATGCAATTAATTTCATTTTTGTTTTATTACACAAACTTCTCAAATATTTTACATTTTGTTGATCTGAAAACTGAATGCTTAGTCAAAAGTATAGTTAACTTTTCTTTGACTTCTTATCTGAGCAATGAGCATTGGGCAACAAGGGCTCCGCCATGGGGGGACGCAGTGGGACGTGTCCCCTCCAATATGTTTTATGTTTAATATTACGCCTATGGGCGTTGCATGGGAATAATTGCCTTCAAAGTGCCTCCGTCCCCCCATTTTTTTGGGATGATGGTAGACCCACTGTTGAGCAATGAGCATTTGGCTGCAGTATTTCAAAAGTAAATTTGACTGCCAGTTAATATCTGTTTCAAATGATAGGATTAACATATGAATGATTTAACAAATATGATTAAATATAAATCAATATTATTACCTATAATCAAATGGTGTATACTGAATAATAATATAGTTTATTCAAATATATCCATGCAGGAAGCAGGGTTTTCAAGATGTGCATCGTACATGCCGGCATTTACCTACAGTAGTAGTACACAAAATCATTTGATCCTACAGTTAAAAACATTGCAAAACATTAAGCTAAAATGGTAAAAGACTGATATAAATATACGTTAGAACGACTATGGTGACACAACAAGATTCCAATGATCAATTCATAATATATTGTGACTGTTCAAGCAGTTTCAATCAAAATTCCTTGAAGTGAAAAATAATTGATTCATCACCAGATCTTTTGATTCATGAATCGTGATTGAATCAAACCCACATCAAATCAAGGCTGATTGAATCAAAAGATTTAACTTAACGATTCAAGTACACTGATAAATTGTGAAAATACATGCAGTCCTAGTTGCTACATTCATTTATACTGAAATAGTATTGCTCTAACAATGTTTTAATGATCATATATATGTATGTTTCCATTTTTATTTATTTAATATAAATTAACCACATAATTTAAATGTTGAATCAAACATGAATCGATTAAAATATTTGTTTTGATTCTTTGAATTTGAAAGAATCCTCAAAATTGTATCTGTGAATCGAACAGTGAATTAATCATTCAGATTAAAAAATGATCATGATTGAATCATTCCCAAAAAGTTGAATCAATAACTAGTGTGGGCCTGTGGCGGTATCACCTAATGAATCTGTAATAATGAAAATGAATCAGTTACAGCCGAAGCTCAGGCTGTTCTGATACTTCTGAACCAGATGCACTATATACCAGAAAGGAAACCAAATCAGTGAAATGAGTGTTCCACAGGTATCAAATGTATCACAGGTATAAACAAAATGTATGCTCTCCCCATCAGGATCAGACCCATAGCCCAAACACCTGGTACCTGAAGGGTGCCTGGGTCCACACAAAGCTGCGTTGAAATGAACACTTCACTTGCGCAAAAATATAACGGCTATGCTGCTATATTTATGTTACTTTGCTCGATGACAAGAACATATAAAGCTGAGATAGCATGCATAATTCCAACACAACATACTAAATAATTACATAGATCACAGACACGTACCGTTGTCAACACCGCGACCTCAGCGAGGAGATTGGAAGAAAAATGGCGGCAAAACGCTTCAAATACTCCCCGGCAGAAACTCTCTATTATTCTCAAAAACACTCTTGAGAACTCCGGACAGAGTTGTTGTGAGAGTTTACTGTCGGATAATTAAGAGTTTTCAGAGGGGAGTAGGACACGAGGGAGAGTAACTCTCCTGCAGAAACTCTCTATTATTCTCAAAAACACTCGAGAACTCCGGACAGAGTTATTGTGAGAGTTTATTGTCGGATAATTAAGAGTTTTCAGAGGGGAGTACGACACGAGGGAGAGTAACTCTCCTGCAGAAACTCTATTATTCTCAAAAACACTCGAGAACTCCGGACAGAGTTATTGTGAGAGTTTATTGTCGGATAATTAAGAGTTTTCAGAGGGGAGTACGACACGAGGGAGAGTAACTCTCCTGCAGAAACTCTCTATTATTCTCAAAAACACTCGAGAACTCCGGACAGAGTTGTTGTGAGAGTTTATTGTCGGATAATTAAGAGTTTTCAGAGGGGAGTACGACACTGAGGGAGAGTACTTCTGAGAGAGTTATGTCAACACCATCAGAAAAATTCCCCAAAACACTGCGCGTCACTCAAACACCCCTTGAAAACACTCGATAACTCTGTTTACTGGAGTAATAAGAACACCATGTGATAGAGTTTAAGGGTATTTTCGGTGAGAGAGTGGTGTTATGTAGTGTAAATGCCTAGAGTTTTACGGTATTCCGAGGAGGGTAGAGTTGATTTTTTCTCTCAGTGTAGTCCCAAATGACCGTATGTGTTGGCTCTGCATTTGTTGTTGGTAGCGTTGCGTCAATTTTCACGTAGACTGGGAGATGATCGAGATTCGAGAAAGACGAAAGTGTACCACTATTTATGCTGTTGTTAGTTAGTTGTGAAAATGAGGTCTCGCAAGTTTCCGCAGTTGCTGGCGATTCTGGTGGGCTGGTTTATGATTTGCTGTAGATTTAACATGTCTGCTACGTCTTTGAGTGTGTGATCGAAAGATGTGATGGTCAAATGTGATCATATGATGTGATGGAAAGATGTGTGACGGTCAAATTGGTGGTCGAGGTAAATATTGCCTGTATTAAAGTCTCCCAATATGAAAGTCGCTGATGTATTTTGGATTGTGGCTTGGCATGCCGATTCGGTCAAGTTATTCATAAATAGTTGTAGTCTATCAGCTGTTTAATTTGGTGGTAGGTATACACAGCATATTAATAATGAAGTGTCTCGCAGCTTAATTTTGCCCACACCCATTCTTCATCACCCAATTCTAACTGATTCAGTCTTTGAAATGGTAGTGATTTATGTATATAGATAGCAACTCCGCCACGGTGTCTGTCTCTGTCGTGTCAGGGGTGCGTGGAAACCATGTAATTTGTATCGACTGTCTGCAATTTCATTGGTCAGCTTTGTCTCTGTGTGTGCCAGAATTGTTGTCATGCGTGTCTACAAATTGCTGGAGTTCATCAATTTTGGTTCCGGCGGTAATACTGTTAATGTTGACATGAGGGTCTGCTGTGGATGTGGTTGTTGTGGGGGTCCAGGATTTGTTTCTATGCCGCTGATTATTAAAAGGAATTTTACGTCTAGGAATGTGCCAAGTCTTGTCCATTGTCCGTTTGAGATGGTGCGTGGAGCGTGGTGGATATGCAGCTGAGTGTTCAGTGGGTGGTGTTTACCAGCAGCAGGGGGGACCCGATACGCCTCCGGCTGTGACGGCGGTGATGGTGTGCCAGGTGGACAGACAGATCTCCCAGACGGCGGCGACGGTCTGAGGACGGCTCGGTATTTAGACGATTGTTTATCTCTGCGGACAGTTATCCCCGGCGAGGTGTTGGTGACTGAAACGGAAAGCATCCGATGAGTGCTCGGCGACGGCGGCGAGCGACACAGAGCTGCACAGACAGAAGCTATGTCGGAACACATGAACACAATGATAACGTAACAAACATAAGCGTTAATCACAAGAATCGAACAATGCTAACAAAGTACACTAAACTGACACAATCGACTATAACTGAACTCAGACACCAAGACATTACTCTACAGGCTACTCACAAGTCACAACAAGACTAGCATTACAAACCCCAACATTACAAACCCCAGCGTTGACAGCGAAGTCGGCCGTACAGCTGGCCGGCAGAGAAAGGCCAGCCGCTCTCAACGGGACCGGGCCGGACCCGGCCGCAGCGAGCAGCCAGCCGGCGACCGCGGAACGCAGCCGGCCAAGGTCAGAGCCGGCGGCCGGCCGCCACCAGCACACGGCGGGTCACCGCTGAGCCACCCGTCACCAGCAGAGGCGGCTCCAGGTTCGCGGACGGTGGGGCAGGGCGACGTGGACCTTCTCCGACGCCAGAGGCTGGGGTGTCTGGCGTTTGGGACCAGGAAAGCCATGCAGCGAGCTGGAGAAGTCCAACTGGTTACCAGAGGCGGCACCAGCCACCAGCGTCAGCGGACGAAACCTCCGGCGGACGACCCGCCACTAGGTAGCTGGCGTGGGGTGTCGAAGACTCCGTGTTCACCGGCGCGGCGTGTCAGGCAGATTCCAGGAATGCCGGGTCGATCGGGGTCAAGCCGGTCCGGGCAGCAGAGGCGGCACCAGTCACGCCCGGGCGGTGGGCCTCGTGCAGATGGTCCGTCACTCACGGGAACGGTGTTCGAGGCTTGCCCATGTGACGATTGAGCCGCTACGTCGATCGGTCGCTGCCCTTCTCCCTGGTTGACCTTTGAGGCCCGCCTGCAGCTCTTCCCGGCGCATCAGACGCCGTCGCCGGAGTCGCCACTGGCGGCTCGGGGCCCACCAGCTTAGTCAGGTCTCGCATAGACTTGATGACGTGCGTCGGTCCACCCTGACTCGAACCTTCAGCTTTCCCACGTCCGACCAGGCTGCGGAGATTTTCTGATCTCTCTTGAGTTGCCGGGCCCTGTAGAGGATCTGTTGGTTGTCTCGTGTCAGATTGTCTGAAATGAAGATGCTGTTTGCCCTCTCGGCGCTGACCGTGGAGCCGCGGAAGGGGCGGGGCTTTCTCAGCTCCCTCCTCGCGTTATAGAGCGTCTGACGCGATGTATAGTGCGTGAATCGCACGATGATGGCCCGCACCTTGCCTTGTCTCGGCGCTGACCGTGGAGCCGCGGAAGGGGCGGGGCTTTCTCAGCTCCCTCCTCGCGTTATAGAGCGTCTGACGCGATGTATAGTGCGTGAATCGCACGATGATGGCCCGCACCTTGCCTTGTCTTGGTGCGCCGACTCGGTGGGACGTGTCAATGTCGCGCGGCGCGACGTCGACACCCGCCATCTTCGCTATGTCCATTACGAGCTGATCAGTGGATTCGTTAGGTCCCTCTGGCACTCCACTTACGTTGAGGCACAGGCGCCGAGAGTATTGCTCCAGCTCGTTCAGCCTGACTTTGGTATCATCCAGCTCCTCTCGCAATTCATGGATCTCCTCATTCTTGGCGGCCACAGCCTCGGCTACAGCCGCCCTCACCTGAACCTTAATCAGCTCCTGGAAGTCGCTTTCCCTCATTGCCTCTATCAGGGCATTATTGATGCTGTTTGTCCATGGTAGTCGCTCACCACCGCCACCGATCAACACTGAGTCGCTATCACTTGGCTCAGCTCGGCCAGCCACTCGCAGTGTCCACTGGGGCGCGAGCGGGCGGGCAGAGCGGGCGGGCGGAGCGCGCGCGGCGCGACCTGACCCGGCGGCGGTCAGAGGTCAACTCTGACCGCCGTCTGACTCCGACAACTCTGACTCAGAGGTCAACTCAACCTGAGGGGCGCTCTGGCAGTGGCGGCGGAAGAGGGGGGAGCAGGAGAAGGGGCAGTTGCCCCCAAACTCATCCGAGGGACGCTTTGTGTTTGGCAGGGGCTGCTGGCCTGAGAGGGGGCGCTCTGATCACCTTAGAGGGGGCGCTCTGGCCGCCTGAGAGGGGCGCTCTGGCCGCCTGAGCGGGGGCGCTCTGGCCGCCTGAGCGGGGGCGCTCTGGTCACCTGCGAGGGGCGCTCTGGCCGCCTGAGAGGGGGCGCTCTGGTCACCTGCGAGGGGCGCTCTGGCCGCCTGAGAGGGGGCGCTCTGGCTAACTAACTAACTATGTTACCATATAACTATTTCTGGTATGCTTTTTGGAATAGTTCTCATTTTCTTCCAGAATTTAAACTACATAGTAGGATATCGTAATCACATCGGAAAATATCTGAGTAGAAAACAAAATATATTTAATCCAATTTTGTGTGTATTCAAATTAAAATAATATTTAAAATTCATTGGTACATCAATTTTATTGGAAAAATACCTATAAATACCATGTTAACGATATATCACAATTAGTCAGCTGTAACAGAGTTTGCATTCAGGCCGGATATTATGAAGCACCAGGCCGCCGCCGGGCCGGCCAGCCAGGCGGCGGCCGGCCCCGCGGCGGTAGTCTCTGGCAAGGCGTCGCGGCGGTTCTCGCCCACTTGCGGCCGGCGCGGCGGCGGCGGTGTACAGCCCCTGACAGCGGACCCCCGCTCCGGCGCGCCGTGTGGGCGGAACATGCCTCCACTCGACCGATAATTGTGAACGATTGGAGTGTCTCAGGTAAAATCGGAGGCCATTCCAGGAATCTTGAAAAAACGAGCTTCCCATTGAGGATAAATATTTGTATCCATCTCTTTTAGATAACAAATTAAAGGGAGGTAACTACCAAGCCTCTTTACATTGCCTTAACACTGGAGCGGGATTCGCCTGCCATGGTGATGTCACGGCTACCAAACAACTTGCCCCCCCCCCGACTCTACCTCTCTTATACGGCCTCAAGGCCATAGAGACTAGGTAGACCCGTCCGGGGAAGGCAGCGAAATGCGTGATGTCACGGGCACGTGACGTCACACGCTCCCTATTCAAATAGTGTTAAATCAGCCTACTTTCGCGTCCTACCATTTGCATACCTTAGGTGCCAGAGGGATCAATTGAGCACTAAATGATAGATTGAAATGTCCTCTACAGCTCGCTTTTGGGTTATTTTCCCCTAAATTGCAAGGGTGAGCCGCTAGACGATGTCAAAGCGAGGCATGCAACCAAGCGAGGCCCATGCCCATATAAGGCAATGTTTGGATTTTGGCCACGGGGAACTGTCGATGGATGCTGTTTTTGGTTGAAGTGCGAATTTTGTATTATTTCACCAGGTTGTTGATGAAGTAAGGTGATTTAAGGATACTTTGTAGTAGTATCTATCAGGTGAAAGTATTTTTACATCTGGATTACACTTATTTCACCTACAATTATGTTGAAGATCGTTGAGTGACGAATGCGCCACCGTAAATAAACATGGCGGCCGCGCCGGTCGAAGGCGTAATTCTTTTGGTAGAGCGAGAAGTGCCACGAGACGGTCTACGAAAGGAAATACACTTCTCCCGATTCGGCCACTCCATTGGTGGAAATCGAGCTGGAAAGTGACGCCATGGGACAGGGTGGACACGTTACGGAGATAGCCATGACACCCCCCTGATACGGCCTTGATCAGGGCCTCTTGGTTACCTACTTCGTTTACATTCCAATAAATATATATTTAGTGAAATATATATTTATTTAGCGGATGCCCAATAAACGGAAACGAGCCCAATAAACGGTCGCCGGAAAAATCGTTATGACGGTTCTTTCAAGGGAGGTCTAAAATAGATAATTAAAATGAAAGAAACGAAACTGCATGCTTCGTCCAGGGTTGCCCGAAACTGTATCAGAAGGCAAGGTTCCCGCCGAAGGCAGAGCTCTGGCCATGCAAACCCGGGAAGGGAAAATGACAGACTTAGTGGTTCCTCTAACTTGGGAGATGTAACAGTTTTGAAGAAGAACCTGAAGTGCAAGCTGAATGCTTTGAATACTGAGAGTAAAACCCCCATGTGCAAGAAAGTGCCTCCCAATCATGATGCTGATGCCAAGTGGAAGAACTTAGTGGTTTCAGTTCAAGTTGATGAAGATAGGAGATTGAGATCAGGAAGAAAAGCTGCATTCCCACAAACTAGTCGACCCATGCTGCCATCACGTGATGTTCACCAGCCTGCATTGTCTGTTTCTGAAGCTTTGAGGAAGCTTTTATCTGCAGTTAAAGACCTTTGCAAGCAGGTAGGTTGATTTATATTAATTGCTTTTGTTCATATTCTATGGATGTTTTAACCCCAAAAACTACTTGGCCTATGTTGTCCCACTCATGTGTATTTGTTCAAAGGGTTATGTTCTTTGAGAGATGTGTACAGTGCATTGGCCTGCATTGGTGCATTTAGGAGCATTGGCCAATCAGCAACTGCAACAGGGAGATCAGATAAACATAAGGGGCTTTTGCTTTTGGAAAGGCTTAGTTAGAAAGGCTAAGCAGTAACTAAAATAAACATAGTATTTCTGTTAAGTTTCAACTTGATTCCCACTGGAAAACATTATTTCATCTCAGTCTTTGACCAGTAGTTAACCAGAGCTTGTAACGATCCGATCCAACAGGCCTATAAAGGCCTCCAAATTCTGTGCACTTCTAAGGTTAGGTAAGGCAAGGTAAGTTGTTTCTGCTTCTGTGCAGTCATTCTGTGAGTCTTGCCATTACATTCATGTCTTGCTGTATAGGGTAAGCTGCCATAACCCTGTACATGTCATAACCTCATGATTTTCATGCTATTAGAATGTAAACAATACTGATGCATTAAAGCACCATGTATTGGTATTGTCTGCATTCTGATAGCATGCAAAGTCTGAGGTTAGGATGTGTCTGAAGATTAGATGTTGACCCTACTGATAAGTTTCTGGTTGATTTATTTTGCAGCACTGCCTGCTGGTTATGATGGAGGTGGATATCCAGTTCAGTGGTGAGTCAGATGCCCATTTCCAGCCCAAACATGAAGATTGGCCAGAACTTCAGAAGCACCTGCAGTCACTTCTGATTTGCCTGCAGGTGGGATATTGGATGTGTATCTGTTAATTTTTTTCTTCTTCAATACCAGCCATTGTTGTTTACCTATGTTGGCAGCTTTTGGCCATTTCAGTGTCCTTCATCAGTCTGTATGTGAGATAGTAAATGGTAATGTTTGAATGCAAGATAATAAATTCCAAGCATTGATTGTTGATGTGGTGGCCAATATTGATTGTCTTTGAATGCATTTTATCAAGGTTTTTGCCCTGTTATCCTTTTTTGCTGCATTTCACAGGATCTTCAAAGCCTGGTGGACTCCCAACAATCTGTTATGACACCACAATCTTCCAATCCAGTGGTATATGAGCCAGGTAAGACTGTTAACATTTTCCTAATCTCCATAATCATTTCATGTTGCCCCCGTAGCTCAGTGGGAGAGCGCTGGACTTCTGACCTATCCCAGTAGTGGCAGCCCGGGGTTGAGTCGCTTCGGCGCTCGCTATTTGCTCCTGACTGGGGTGGCCGGTGGCAGCAGTCACTCAAGGTCAGGTGACATCAGTGAGCGGGGCGGACCGTGTCCAGCTATGTCAGGCACTTACAACTTTCGTCTAAATTATGCCGGCCAACAGGAATTGAGCGATCGGGTGGTGAGGTCAGGACCTGCGCAACAAGCTCTGCTTAGCGTGGGTCCTGACCTCGGAAATCCATCCATACAAAAAACATTCAGACTAAATGTATTATTTAAAAAAAATATGCAATTGCATGTCAATGTGATTGATAACATGTAATTGATGATTATGGATTGCAGCATGATAGTGAGCGATCTGATGTAAATGAACTGAAGCTGAATTGATAGCAGCATGATAGTGAGCAATCTGATGTAAATGAACTGAAGCTGAATTGCTTGGCTGGATAATGTGTAAAAATCCTCAGCAGCTGAACAATCCTCAGCTGACAATAACAGCAGCTGAACAATCCTCAGCAAGCTGACAAATGTTCATGTGATGATGGCAACAATAACTTCAACCTTTGATGCTTCAATTTGTATGATTTCAGAAAAATGTATAACTATTTGATTTATGCATCTTTATCAAAGTTCAAAGCAAAGCAGGAAATATTATCATTTCCCTGCTTTTTGTTTATATAATTTAATGAAACCAATCTCTGGTAATTTTCTTGCTGTTGAGTGGCATAACTGAACTGACAGAGATGAATGTGGTAATTGTTTTGTTTGTTGTCACAGTGGATAATGCTCTGGGGGCTATCTTGTTCATGTATTTTTCTGTTACAGGTATGATGCATGCTTTTGTTGAATAAAGCCAAATGCAAGAGCATGTGCATGTGTATGATCAGAGTATCGGTTCGCTTACACAGACTGCATGAAAGCTTGGCTCATCACAATTTATTCAACTATCTCGGAAAGCAGCATGGACAAGTTCCTTCGTCCTGATCGGTTTGACTGCAATCCCAGTTCAAGTAGTGCCACAAAAGAATGGAATCATTGGTTTCACATCTAAAGCAACTTGCTGGATGCAGTCGAACAGCACAATCCAAACAAGCTGGACATGCTGATAAACTATGTGGCTCCCAGTGTATATGAGTACATAGTCGATACTACCAGCTATGAATCTGCTGTAGAAATACTCAAGAAGCTGTATGTGAAACCCAAAAATGAAGTGTATGCACATCACATGCTGGCAAGTCGCAGACAGCAGCCTGGTGAAACACTGGATCAATTCCTGCAAGCCCTGAAACAGCTGAGTAAGGACTGCAGCTACCTACCTGTGACTGCTGACCAGTATCGTGAGGAATCCGTCTGGGATGCCTTCATACGCGGCTTAAGCTCGTCAACCATTCGCCAGAGATTCCTTGAAAACAAGTTGTTTGATCTACAGACTGCATTTGATCAGGCACAGGCCCTGGACCAGGCCCAGAAGAGTTCTGACTCTAACACGAATCCTGCCACTCCACTGAATGCTGCCACCACCAGCGGAAACTCCGGGGTGGAGGCAGGGTCGAGAGACAGTGTGTGTGACAAACCTCAACTGGCAGGAGCAGGTGACAGTGTATCTGCCCAAGCCCCTCAGCTATCTGCCACTGTTGAAACATGTTTCTTCTGTGGTAACAAGCGTCACCCACGTCGTTTCTGTCCTGCTCGTTCAGCTGTGTGTGCAAAATGTGGGAAAAGAGGGCATTTTGCCAAAATGTGTCGATCCCCTGCGAGCATGACATCTGCAGTGTTCAGTGGTCCTGTACTCTGCTACATCTGCTGCCTCAGCTGAACCTCTGTCTGATGCAACTGTTGATGTCTGTATTGATGGCTATAAAGCCTGTGCTCTGCTAGACACTGGCAGCTCTGAGAGTTTCATCTGTCAGTCACTTGTTCGCAAACACAGCTTGGATGTTCTTCCACAGTCAAGCACAGTGACTATGGCCTCCACTGCCCTGTCAACACAAACATGTGGCTACTGTGTGGTCGATATCACCCGCCATGGCTACACATATCCTGCTGTCAAGGTATCTGTCCTGCCAACCCTGTGTTGTGACCTCATCTTGGGACAGGATTTCATGCGGCAGCACAACAGTCTGACAGTCTAGTTTGGGGGACAGAAGCCCCCACTCAGTGTGTGCAGTCTGGCGACTCTCTCTGTTCCTCCACCTTCGCTTTTCGCCAACCTCTCCCGATTGCAGGCCGGTCGCTGTCAAATACCGGCAGTACAGTGCCCCTGACAAACAATTCATCGAGGAAGAACCCAGGAGACTGCTTGTAGAGAGGATCATCGAACCCAGCACCTCCCCCTGGCGGGCTCAGGTGGTGGTAACTACAAACGAGAGGCATAAGAAGTGGATGGTGGTAGACTACTCCCAAACAGTCAACCGCTTCACCGAGCTTGACGCCTACCCACTGCCTAAGATCAGTGAGCTGGTCAACCAGGTAGCTCAGTACAAACTGTTCAGTACAGTGGACCTCAGGTCCGCTTATCATCAGGTCCGGATCCGCCCCGAGGACAGACCGTTCACGGCCTTCGAGGCCTGAAAACAGTTGTGCCAGTTTCGCAGGATCCCATTCGGTGTCACCAATTGGGTAGCCTGTTTCCAACGCATCATGGATCGGTTCATCAAGGACAACAGCCTCTCTGACACCTTCGCATACCTGGATGATATCACCATCTGTGGTAACACAAAGGAGGAGCACGACTCCAACCTCAGTAGGTTCGTGGAGGCTGCCAAAAAGTGTTGTTTGACACTGAACCTTGACAGTGTCTGTTCTCTGCTGATTCAGTGAACCTGCTCGGGTACTCCGTTTCGCATGGCGGAATCAAGCCGGATCCAGAGCGTCTCCGACCGCTCCGAGAGCTTCCTCTCCCTGCAGACATGGGTTCGCTGCGTCGTGCTCTGGGCATGTTCTCCTACTACGCCCAGTAGATCTCGAACTTCTCGGAGAAGGTAGGCCCCATTTCTCGAGCCTCCACCTTCCCTCTAGATGAAGGTGCAACGTGTGCGCTTGGTCTCCTGAAAGCAGAGATTGAGAAGCAGGCTCCTAGAATTGCTTTGGAACTGGGGTGCGGAGTGGAAAATTCTGACTAAAAATAAGTATAAAGAGTGGAAAATTCAACAAAAAAGCATATGTATCAGGCTTTATCACCCAATTACCTGCTCACCAAAATTAGTTATTACCTATGCCAATTTTTACCTGTCTTTCCATCCGCAGGCTGTCCCTATCATTACATCTATCAATCAGTATCAGGTTTCCAATTATCCAATACATTTTAAAATAAGGAGTGGAAAATTCACAGTAAAATTCAGGAAAAAGAGTGGAAAAATAGTATCCATAGGGTGTCATTTTCCACCCAAATTTCCCAATGCTAGGACACTGTTGAGAAGGCTGTAGTGCATTCCATAGATGAAGACGTTTCGTTCGTGGTCGAAACTGACGCATCCGATGCAGCGATCGCTGCTACGCTGAACCAGGCCGGCAGACCCGTAGCTTTCTTCTCGAGAACACTTGAGAACGCCAGCGAGCAAAAGCACTCGGCTGTAGAGAAGGAAGCGTATGCAATCGTTGAGGCCTTGCGTAAGTGGCGGCACTATCTCACTGGACGCCACTTTACTCTGATCACGGATCAGAAATCAGTGTCATTCATGTTCAACGCCAAACACGTGGGCAAAATCAAGAACGACCAAATTCAACGTTGGAGAATGGAGCTCGCATGCTACAGCTTCGATATCAGGTATCGTCCCGGGACAGAAAACGGCCAGCCGACGCCCTCGAGAGCGCACTGTGCGACGGTCAGCTCCAATACCTTAGCAGAGCTTCACAACTCTCTCTCTCTCTCTCTGCCATCCAGGATGGTACATTTTGTCCGTTCTCGCAACCTCCCTTTCTCCGTGGAGGATGTGAAGAAGGTTACTTGCTCGTGTCAGACTTGTGCCGAGTGCAAACCGAGGTTCCATCGCCCGTCTCAGGCTCACTTGATCAAGTCCACTCAGCCATTTGAGCGCCTTAGCATCGACTTCAAAGGTCCGATGCCAACATGTTCCCGCAACCGCTATCTGCTCACTGTTATTGACGAGTTTTCACGCTTCCCTTTCGCGTTCCCATGTGCGGACATAACGACCACTACTGTCATTACTTGTCAGAATCAGTTGTTGGCGATTTTCGGTATGCCCGCCTACATACATTCGGACAGGGGAGCGTCCCTCATATCGTCTGACTTACGCCAGTTCCTAAACAGTCCGGGCATCGCTTCCAGCTGTACAACACCGTACAATCCCCGTGGCAACGGTCAGTGCGAAAGGTACAACAGCGTTATCTGGAAGGCAGTTACGCTTGCTCTCAGATCCCACAGTTTCCCAGTTCAACGATGGGAGATGGTCTTACAGGACGCTCTGCACTCTATTCGATCGTTGCTCTGCACGGCAACCAATGTCACTCCTCATGAGCGTTTATTCGCCTACAGTCGTCGCTCTGCGAGCGGCTGCTCTGTACCCACATGGCTGACCTCTGGAGGACCCGTTCCCTGAGACGGCATGTCCGTCATTCGAAGTACGATCCTCTTGTAGAAGAAGTTGAGCTGCTTGAGGCAAATCCCCAGTTTGCCCACGTTCGTTTTCCAAATGGAAAAGAATCAACAGTATCCATACGTGACCTGGCTCCTCGTGGTGAGGTTCCACAGTCTGGTCAGAGTACGGATGACGCTCGTACTGCCTCTGGTCCTGATGGCATTGGTCCTGAGCAGCGGAAGGTGGAGCAGGACGCTTCTTGTGCACGAGACTCACACAACCAGACCCTCCCCGGTGGCAACCCAACCCTGGTGACCACACCCTCTGACCCGTTACCCATTCTCCATTCGCCCGCTGTGGCTGATCAGCCCTGCAGCCCGCCACCGGTGCGAAGATTACTCGTTTTCGTAGGGCTCCTAGCCGCCTCGACCTCTAGTGTTTAAGGTGTCGCTCGTTAAGCCCTGTGTGGCTTTTATGTTGTTTTCACTTACCCCGTCAATTTCTTAAACGCGGGGGAGAATGTGGTAATTGTTTTGTTTGTTGTCGCTGTGGATATTGCTCTGGCGGCTATCTTGTACATGTATTTTTATGTTACAGGTACGATGCATGCTTTTGTTGAATAAAGCCAAAGGCAAGAGCATGTGCATGTGTATGATCAGAGTATCGGTTCGCTTACGCTAACTGCATGAAAGCTTGGTTCATCACAATGAAATCACTCAGCTGACCTGTTGTTTCCAGAGCTGACGGCTGACGGCGGTGTGCTGGTGTTGACTGCTGCTGGACCAGCTAAGTACGCCTCACCAGAGGGCAGCATCTCGTGTGCGACTCCAGCTGAACGGGACCTGTCCCCGCCGGCCGGGCAGCAGCAGCAGGATCAGGAGGAAGATCGGCTGGAGGAGGAGGAGGAGGATCCTGACTGGCCTCTGTCAGAGGAGCTGGGGGTAGACAGCCCCGAGCCGCCGGCTGCCGCTGCCTCTGATGGCCGCCGAGCCTCGCAGCAGAGTGAACCACTGCAGCCATTTGTCTGTACCAGCGGCTGTCAGCATAAGTGAGCACTGGCCAAACAAACTGCACAGTGTACATTGAACTATGGCACGTTATGGTAACTGTCATCTGCTGTTTGGTATGGAATCGGGATTGTCTGTGATTCTGTTGACACCTGACACGGCCCCATGCTGCCTCTGTCCATACCTGACACAGCCCCATGCTGCCTCTGTCTATACCTGACACAGCCCCATGCTGCCTCTGTCCATACCTGACACAGCCCCATGCTGCCTCTGTCCATACCTGACACAGCCCCATGCTGCCTCTGTCCATAACTGACATGGCCCCATGCTGCCTCTGTCCATACCTGACACAGCCCCATGCTGCCTCTGTCCATACCTGACACGGCCCCATGCTGCCTCTGTCTATACCTGACACAGCCCCATGCTGCCTCTGTCCATAACTGACACGGCCCCATGCTGCCTCTGTCTATACCTGACACAGCCCCATGCTGCCTCTGTCCATAACTGACATGGCCCCATGCTGCCTCTGTCTATACCTGACACAGCCCCATGCTGCCTCTGTCCATACCTGACACAGCCCCATGCTGCCTCTGTCCATAACTGACACGGCCCCATGCTGCCTCTGTCCATAACTGACACAGCCCCATGCTGCCTCTGTCCATAACTGACACAGCCCCATGCTGCCTCTGTCCATAACTGACATGGCCCCATGCTGCCTCTGTCCATAACTGACATGGCCCCATGCTGCCTCTGTCCATAACTGACACAGCCCCATGCTGCCTCTGTCCATAACTGACACGGCCCCATGCTGCCTCTGTCCATAACTGACACAGCCCCATGCTGCCTCTGTCCATACCTGACACGGCCCCATGCTGCCTCTGTCTATACCTGACACAGCCCCATGCTGCCTCTGTCCATAACTGACACGTCCCCATGCTGCCTCTGTCTATAACTGACACAGCCCCATGCTGCCTCTGTCCATACCTGACACAGCCCCATGCTGCCTCTGTCCATAACTGACATGGCCCCATGCTGCCTCTGTCCATACCTGACACGGCCCCATGCTGCCTCTGTCCATACCTGACACAGCCCCATGCTGCCTCTGTCCATAACTGACATGGCCCCATGCTGCCTCTGTCCATAACTGACACAGCCCCATGCTGCCTCTGTCCATAACTGACATGGCCCCATGCTGCCTCTGTCCATAACTGACACAGCCCCATGCTGCCTCTGTCCATAACTGACATGGCCCCATGCTGCCTCTGTCCATAACTGACACAGCCCCATGCTGCTTCTGTCCATAACTGACATGGCCCCATGCTGCCTCTGTCCATAACTGACACAGCCCCATGCTGCTTCTGTCCATAACTGACATGGCCCCATGCTGCCTCTGTCCATAACTGACACAGCCCCATGCTGCCTCTGTCCATAACTGACATGGCCCCATGCTGCCTCTGTCCATAACTGACATGGCCCCATGCTGCCTCTGTCCATACCTGACACAGCCCCATGCTGCCTCTGTCCATAACTGACACAGCCCCATGCTGCCTCTGTCCATACCTGACACAGCCCCATGCTGCCTCTGTCCATAACTGACATGGCCCCATGCTGCCTCTGTCCATAACTGACACAGCCCCATGCTGCCTCTGTCCATACCTGACACAGCCCCATGCTGCCTCAGTCCATAACTGACATGGCCCCATGCTGCCTCTGTCCATAACTGACACAGCCCCATGCTGCCTCTGTCTATACCTGACACGGCCCCATGCTGCCTCTGTCCATAACTGACACAGCCCCATGCTGCCTCTGTCCATAACTGACACGGCCCCATGCTGCCTCTGTCCATAACTGACACGGCCCCATGCTGCCTCTGTCCATAACTGACACAGCCCCATGCTGCCTCTGTCCATAACTGACACGGCCCCATGCTGCCTCTGTCCATAACTGACACGGCCCCATGCTGCCTCTGTCCATAACTGACACGTCCCCATGCTGCCTCTGTCCATACCTGACACGGCCCCATGCTGCCTCTGTCCATAACTGACACAGCCCCATGCTGCCTCTGTCTATACCTGACACGACCCTGTACTGCCCCTGACATGGCACGTGACACCTGACACGGCACATGGCACCTGACACGGCACGTGACACCTGACACGGCACATGGCACCTGACACGGCACGTGATACCTGACCGGCACGTGGCACCTGACACGGTACATGGCACGTGGCACCTGACACGGCACGAGGCACCTGACACGGCCCCGTGCTACCCGACACGGCCCCGTGTTGCCCCTGGCACGGCCCCGTGTTTCCCCTGACACGGCCCATGCTGCCCCTGACACGGCCCCGTGCTACCCGACACGGCCCCGTATTGCCTCTGGCACGGCTCCGTGTTTCCCCTGACACGGCCCCGTGCTACCCGACACGGCCCGTGTTGCCTCTGGCACGGCCCCGTGTTTCCCCTGGCACGGCCCTGTGCTACCCCTGACACGGCTCCGTGCTACCCCTGACACGGCCCCGTGCTACCCGACACGGCCCCGTGCTACCCGACACGGCCCCGTGCTACCCGACACGGCCCCGTGCTACCCGACACGGCCCCGTGTTGCCCCCGACACGGCCCCGTGCTACCTCTGTTCATACTTGATACGCCCATGTACTGCCCCTGTTGACACCTGACACTCGTGCTACCCCTGACACGGGACCGTGACACCTGACACTGCCTCTTGGTGACTTTGTCGGCACCAGACACGGCACGTGCTGCCTCTGAGGCTGACCCGTGCCGCGGCGGCTGCTGACACGGCCCGTCCCTGACGCTGCCCCGTGCTCCCACAGGCCGGGCGTGCCGCGGCGGCTGCTGACACGGCCCGTCCCTGACGCTGCCCCGTGCTCCCACAGGCCGGGCGTGCCGCGGCGGCTGCTGACACGGCCCGTCCCTGACGCTGCCCCGTGCTCCCACAGGTCGAGCGTGCCGCGGCGGCTGCTGACACGGCCCGTCCCTGACGCTGCCCCGTGCTCCCACAGGCCGGGCGTGCCGCGGCGGCTGCTGACACGGCCCGTCCCTGACGCTGCCCCGTGCTCCCACAGGCCGGGCGTGCCGCGGCGGCTGCTGACACGGCCCGTCCCTGACGCTGCCCCGTGCTCCCACAGGTGGGGCGTGCCGCGGCGGCTGCTGACACGGCCCGTCCCTGACGCTGCCCCGTGCTCCCACAGGTCGGGCGTGCCGCGGCGGCTGCTGACACGGCCCGTCCCTGACTCTGCCCCGTGCTCCCACAGGTCGGGCGTGCCGCGGCGGCTGGTGACACGTCGGGCGTGCCGCGGCGGCTGGTGTCCCTGACGCTGCCCCGTGCTCCCACAGGCCGGGCGTGCCGCGGCGGTTTGCTTCGGAAAAGAGTCTGCGGATGCACCAGGCTGCTTGTCACGGTCAGCGGGCAGCCGGACGACGCTACCACGAGTATACCTGTCCGTTGTGCCGCAGCGTGCAGAAACGACCCCGCGACCTGGCCGCTCATATCGTGGTAAGTGGCGCTGCTCATGAGGAAATGGCGAAAACTCGATGAAACACCTGGGACACCTTTGAATTGGTGTTATGATAATATATTGAGAAAACTATGAACGAGGAATGAATGAGTGAATGGATGGATGGGTGGGTGGGGTATATCGTTTTGTTATCACTTAAATTGGATCTTGGAAATCTGATCCCGCGTGTTGGCGAACTCTTCGTCGTTCCATCCACAGAGATGCCAGATTATTTTTTACGCACATTTTAGATTACCCCACGTCCGTCTGCCTCCTTAATATTTGTTTTTCTGAGTTAATATTCGGTCCTAAAGGCATGCCTAGGTAATAAGATTGCAGTTGTGGGATATATTGTTTGAATTCATGTTGCAATCGTCGTTGTTATATATGTTGTAAAGTATTTCGGCGAGATTCTATCTCTGTTCTCCACCAGACGTGTCAGGGCAGAGGGCAGATAGCCCTTCCACCGCTGGCCCAATCTGATGGTGGTGGCGACCACTCTGGCTCCGATCGACCGCCTTTCATCATGTGTCGCCTGTGTCACCTCTGCTTCCCGACCGGTGACCTGCTGCGGGCCCACACCTGCCAGTACGCCGACAGCGGGGGGATCATACAGGTCAGGTCAAGGTCACGCACTCGGCGCCAGGCATCGCTGCTGGACTAATGTCCGCTGCGGTGTGCGACCCGTGACAGAAACGGGGTGCAAAGGGACGTGGACGGGACGGCTATAGTTTGGGTATGTCACTGATAGGGATGGGAACAAATTAAATGGCCGAGATGTAACGGGAACGCCCCCGTCCTGTCCCGTCTCGTCCCGTCCCGTCCCGTCCCGTCCCGTCCCGTCCCGTCCTGTCCTGTCCTGTCCTGTCCTGTCCTGTCCTGTCCTGTCCTGTCCTGTCCTGTCCTGTCCTGTCCTGTTCTGTTCTGTCCTGTCCTGTCCTGTCCTGTCCTGCCCTGCCTGTCCCGTTCCGTCCCGTTCCGTCCCGTTCCGTCCCGTTCCGTCCCGTTCCGTCCCGTTCCGTCCCGTTCCGTCCCGTTCCGTCCCGTTCCGTCCCGTTCCGTCCCGTTCCGTCCCGTTCCGTCCCGTTCCGTCCCGTTCCGTCCCGTTCCGTCCCGTTCCGTCCCGTTCCGTCCCGTTCCGTCCCGTTCCGTCCCGTTCCGTCCCGTTCCGTCCCGTTCCGTCCCGTTCCGTCCCGTTCCGTCCCGTTCCGTCCCGTTCCGTCCCGTTCCGTCCCGTTCCGTCCCGTTCCGTCCCGTTCCGTCCCGTTCCGTCCCGTTCCGTCCCGTTCCGTCCCGTTCCGTCCCGTTCCGTCCCGTTCCGTCCCGTTCCGTCCCGTTCCGTCCCGTTCCGTCCCGTTCCGTCCCGTTCCGTCCCGTTCCGTCCCGTTCCGTCCCGTTCCGTTCCGTTCCGTCCCGTTCCGTCCCGTTCCGTCCCGTTCCGTCCCGTCCCGTTCCGTCCCGTTCCGTTCCGTTCCGTTCCGTTCCGTCCCGTTCCGTTCCGTTCCGTTCCGTCCCGTTCCGTCCCGTTCCGTTCCGTCCCGTTCCGTTCCGTTCCGTCCCGTTCCGTCCCGTTCCGTCCCGTTCCGTCCCGTTCCGTCCCGTTCCGTCCCGTTCCGTCCCGTTCCGTCCCGTTCCGTCCCGTCCCGTTCCGTCCCGTTCCGTCCCGTTCCGTCCCGTCCCGTCCCGTTCCGTTCCGTCCCGTTCCGTCCCGTTCCGTCCCGTTCCGTCCCGTTCCGTCCCGTTCCGTTCCGTCCCGTTCCGTCCCGTCCCGTTCCGTCCCGTTCCGTTCCGTTCCGTCCCGTTCCGTCCCGTTCCGTCCCGTTCCGTCCCGTTCCGTCCCGTTCCGTCCCGTTCCGTCCCGTTCCGTCCCGTTCCGTCCCGTTCCGTCCCGTTCCGTCCCGTCCCGTCCCGTCCCGTCCCGTTCCGTCCCGTTCCGTCCCGTTCCGTCCCGTTCCGTCCCGTTCCGTCCCGTTCCGTCCCGTTCCGTTCCGTCCCGTCCCGTTCCGTCCCGTTCCGTCCCGTTCCGTCCCGTTCCGTCCCGTTCCGTCCCGTTCCGTCCCGTTCCGTCCCGTTCCGTCCCGTCCCGTTCCGTCCCGTTCCGTCCCGTTCCGTCCCGTTCCGTCCCGTTCCGTCCCGTTCCGTCCCGTTCCGTCCCGTTCCGTCCCGTTCCGTCCCGTTCCGTTCCGTTCCGTCCCGTTCCGTCCCGTTCCGTCCCGTTCCGTCCCGTTCCGTCCCGTTCCGTCCCGTTCCGTCCCGTTCCGTCCCGTTCCGTCCCGTTCCGTCCCGTTCCGTCCCGTTCCGTCCCGTTCCGTCCCGTTCCGTTCCGTCCCGTTCCGTTCCGTCCCGTTCCGTCCCGTTCCGTTCCGTTCCGTTCCGTCCCGTTCCGTCCCGTTCCGTCCCGTTCCGTTCCGTCCCGTTCCGTCCCGTTCCGTTCCGTCCCGTTCCGTCCCGTTCCGTCCCGTTCCGTTCCGTCCCGTTCCGTCCCGTTCCGTCCCGTTCCGTCCCGTCCCGTTCCGTCCCGTCCCGTTCCGTCCCGTTCCGTCCCGTCCCGTTCCGTCCCGTCCCGTTCCGTCCCGTTCCGTTCCGTTCCGTCCCGTTCCGTTCCGTTCCGTCCCGTTCCGTCCCGTCCCGTTCCGTCCCGTCCCGTTCCGTCCCGTTCCGTCCTGTCCCCTCCTGTCCCCTCCTGTCCCGTCCTGTCCTGTCCTGTCCCGTCTCGTCTCGTCTCGTCTCGTCCCGCCCCGCCCCGCCCCGCCCC